>CAEGAD010004480.1:0-82919 GCA_903067055.1 Poeciliopsis paucimaculata
ATATATTGAGGTTATTTTTTACAACAGATCACAGGATGTGTCACAAAAAAATGTGCCCTAGCACATTTATAAATTCTGAAAAAAATTGATTTTTTTGACTATGCTTTAGGAGTAACGTCTTCTTTCTTTTGGAAGATGGCTAGACATTCCCAGAGTGTTGATACTTGTGTTATCAGGAAATTGTTCCCATGGATGAACCAAAAGTTGTGATAGTGTATGGTTTCTCCCATGCTTCTTGTTCAATATTCATGATGTCAAGAAAAGGAAGCAGTGTGTTTAAGGTGTCTCTAAAGGTGTGCCTCTAATTACATAAAATGATGTAAGTTAACTTTTTAGAAGCTTGCAAAGCCACGACAACCTCATCTGACCTTTTCCTAGCAGTTTGAGAGCACATCACAGGATATGTAAACTTACGAATTTGAAGAGCGAATTATCTAAAACCATATATATATATATATATATATATATAGAGAGAGAGAGAGAGAGAGAGAGAGAGAGAGAGAGAGAGAAAGACAGAACTCGTTTGCCTTTGAGCAAATTGAAATAATTTTGGTGATACTGTCACAAATTTGATGATTTGATGTCAGAAAGTAAAAACAAAGAATAAAAAAAAATACTAAGGATAATTTTTAACAGTGTATACAAATATTTGTTTTCAATTTTAAATGTTTTCATTCCCAAGTAAATTAACTTACTTTGACTGAAACTACAGAATAAACAACTGCATGAATGGGTGCTTGAGTTATGCTTTGAATGTTGTTGGACTGAAACAAATGTGACAAGAAAGAACTGGTTCCAGGGATACCTCTTCAGACATTCTCACAATCCACACACATGATGGGAGGACCGTAACCAGAACCAACGTTGCCACACAAACAAGCAGCAGATATAAGGACCAAGGTAAGTTTTCCTTTAATTCTTTGTTTTAGTAATCTTATTTTGTAAATGAGTGTACATTTTCAAAGATGCTTAGTATTTTTTCTGTCTGCAGACTTTATACCACGCTATGCTTTGTTTAAGAAGAAAGGAAAATATTATGACAGTTCAGAGCAGAGAGCTGACGATGAGGTATTCAGATTTGTATGTATACATTATTATATGTCTCCCTGCGAATGTCACTGACAGAGTCAAAGATTTGCTAGGACATCCTGAGCCGGAGAGGGTTTTTCTGACTCATTAATCTAACAAGTAAATAACACTGTAGAGAGCCAATAGAAAAAAAAAAAAAAAAAAAAAAAAAAACTTGGCATAATTGTCATATCTGAAATGTTGTATTGTTTAGAAACATATCCTTCTTTTACCAAAGTAAAACTGAACTTGAATTTTCACAGCCTTGTCACATTGTAAGTTTTATGTTTTGAAAGCTGATATGACATGGTATCCAGAGACAAGGAGTTTCGCAGTTCTGATTTATTCATGAAGCACGAGTTAAAGACCTCAAAGAATTTAATAAATTATGAAGAGTCTTTGTTTTTTTTCCTTTCACTTCAGAGTGAGTTGAAGATATCCCCAGATAATGAAATGTTGGATTTGCACAGCAAGGGAACTCCCCACTCTCCTAAAGCCTGCCAAGAAGGAACAGAAGAGACCTTAACTAATCTTGACAAGGTATAGAAGAAAATGTCACTTACAAACTCCTCATTTTCCTTTTCTGGTTTAAATATGAATCCATTTGTGGAACAGGCAATTAATTCAGATTTGTTTTGTGACAAATTAGGCCTTTCATCACTTATTCATCTACAAAAGAACTGTAAGAAATTTAATTAGATTTTTAATATTTGATTTGCAATTGCATAGTAACACAGTTCCATGTAAAAGTATTTATAGCTGTTAACTTTTTCACGTTTCGGGATATTACAATAAAAAAAAGTGTGTTATTTTGTATGTATGTCATCAAAACCAAGTTGTGGGAAAATTGCAAAGGAGAAAGAAAATTACTTGTTTGGATTTTTTCCTTTAAATCAATTTCTGAAAATCGTTTTTCATTTCTATTTGACCCTCTTTAAATAAAATTAAATTCAATACAACTGATGTTGCCGGATGCCATCTCCAAAATTGTTAGTCTTTTGATAAGCTGATAGAACAAATGTCAGAGAAAGGTAGTTATTTCACAAAATATTGATTCAGACAGACTGAATATGTCACACGTCAGATTTAATTTGCAAAAGAGAAACTAAAATCACGACTCATTTATCCTTCATTTCACAGATATGTGCTACTTTGTGTCGTACAGAGGTATTGTTGATGCAAAATTATTTGTGCCTGGCAACTGTAATTTTGAAGTCAGAGAGAAAAAAGCCTGTAGTTTTCTAATTGTAGATTTCTTTTTTTAGTCTTTCACAAATGCAAAACAACAGCTACAGTTCTTCAAATTCTTAATTACAAGTACACAAATTGTATTATTTGAGTCACACTTTAAAAAAAATCTTACAATTATAGACTGAGCTGTGAAGCGAGATTTGAATCAAGCGGAGTAGAGTAGGAAGGACATGGCCGAGGCCAGCTTTGCACCATTTGTCAACCTTGAAGTGGAGCAAAACATTTTTGTCTTGTGGTAATATGTATGCCTGAATTACCACCATGCTAGTAAGAAGGTATTTTGCTCAGAGAACAGCCAGCAGTAAAAAAAAAAAAAAAAAAAAACCTCCAGTGACCAGTGTTCTTATAGCCTACAGTGCTGAGTTAAAAGAGGTGAGCGAGTGCAGCTCAGGCCACTGTTGACATGGAGGCTCATTCATGTTAAAAAGAACAGAATCTCCTGTCGGTGTGTGCAACTTGGAATTGAACTGGTTTTTTAAACTACAAGGGGGTTTAAAAAACCCCCTTGTCAGGTGTTAAAATCCACAACACCTGACACCATCCATTCAGACAGACGAAATTAAACTTTCATATAAACGGCAGAATTTATATTATTGTTAGGTATTACAACAAGAAATGAGTAGAATCTCTAAAAATCCCAGACCTGCTATTTCAAACCTCTTAGCATTTTGCCCGTGCTTGCAGCACAGCTCCAGGGGGTGGGAATGTCAGTTAGTCAATTACTTGCTCCATTCTGAAATTTTTTAAAAAGTCAGCAGAGGATAGACAAGGCAGACTTAAAAGATCTCCTGCAATTTCCCCAATAGCACCTTTACAAAAGTAAAATATGTACTTCACTTTAAATTATCTACACTTTGGTAGTTAAAACAGGAGAGGAGTTGCTTTTCCGTTGTTAAAGTTTTTGTGTCACAGTCTATTTTAGGAACAAATGTGGGTTAAATTAACAACATTCCTTTCTCCCTCAGCTCTACTTTAAGCTGAAATGGTATGTCAGATAAAAATTTTGAGAAAAAAAAAAAATCCTTTTCATTATTACTGCTGAGACTGTCAATGTGCCCAGTTTCAGTATTTAGGTCACACTGAGCCCAGTAACAGCTTCAGAGTCCTGAACTCAGACAGCTATTTGAGTATTTATATTTTATTTTATTCATGACTTGGCACATTTAGAACTCCAGAGTTCAGGTATTCTAGGATGAGTATTAAATGCCGACCAGAATAAATCAGAATGAAGTTACAGATGTAACTGCATTCAAAAGATGGAAAAGTGGTCCAGCGTAGACTGGCTATTCATATACATTTAACCAAACTAGTTAATTTATTCTTAAAACTGAACAGACACTATTTGTAAAACACAACAATAAGACAAGTTTGTATCAATATAATGTATGAAATAAGATTAAATTGTGGAAACACAAACTTTCAACATCATTATCTGTGAACTTTACAGTTCAGAACAAACCACTGTGTTAATATCCTATAATTACATTTTCAGAATGAAAAAATAATAATTAAAAATGCTGAAGAAAATAAATATTGAAATTTGAACCTGAAAAATAAGATTTTTGAAGAGTTAATTAATTGGACGACAGAATATTTTTTTGTTGTCAGTCACATTAGTTCACTTCAAGTGGACACATCTTGCTTTTAAATCCTTCATTACATTTAAATCATTCAGTTGTGGTCTATTTAAAATTTAACTCCAACATTTTGGTACCGTCTCTTTAAATGTAAATGAGGCACTTCATCACAGAGCATTCCACTTCACCCTGTTCTGCCATGTTTGGAGTTTGGCAGAAATGTGAGAATCTAGCAGGTAAATACCAAATTGATCAAAACATTTCAACAATATTTTACCACAAACTACCAGTTAGATTTTAAAACCATAAATCCGATCATAATATGAGTGAACACATCTTATAAACAAGGCCTCAATATAGTTAGAAAGCGCCAACAACGTCACTGAATGCATTTGACTCATGCCAACTGGTTTATGTAATAATATTTTTAGACAAAGTATTTCTGCAAATTTGCTGGTCATTGCTGAAGCACTCACACAGTTTGGATGGTGCTTATCTGTGTAAAGAAAGACGACTTTCCTCACTTATGTGGGTGAATTTTCAAGAAAAATAAAATTTAACTGAGGACTTTGAAAACGTTTTAAATTCCATTTTATAGTAAATACAACCACAAACATTCTCAACCTTAACTCAAAAGCAGACTTCAGGAACACAATTTATTACATTTAGTTAAATTCAGGATGCTTTTAAAAGACAAGGTGAAACCCGTAACCCTATTCTTAGTTTGTTCTATTGTCTAAATATCTATAATGTGTTAGATTATTTTTTTTAATTTCAAATCAAAACTGCGTTACCGATTCCTTTTCTGCAAAAATGATCTACCTTGTTTCTCTACAACACCTCATGTTTATTGTTTAACAAGAAATGAATATTATTTTACTTATTGCGGCCCACGCGTCAAAACATTTGAACAGCATATCTTAGGATGTTGCCAGAGGGTGGCGCTTAATCAGAATCAAACAAATGCTCCATGTTGCATTATATTACAAAATAAAATGCAATTATATATAGATTTTATTCAAATATCTAATTTATGCACTGCTGGTGAATGTATAAACCTCTCCTGAACTTGAGTTAAATTTAAGGTCCTACTGGCCCCGAAGCCAGGAGTGGACCTTAACCAACCACAAAATCCACTTGTGCCTCTGGCCAGCCTTGACTAAAGTTTTGCACGAAAACAAAATTTAGAATATTTATATCATTTTTTACTTATTAGTTTTTCTGCAGCAAATATGGCTCATGAAACTCCACTGAAAAAACACAAAACCTTAGCAAGTATTTTTGGTGTAGTTTCAAGTGCAAACATCTTGGTACACTTAGTGTAAGACAAAATTAACTTACAAGTAACTTTTCACCAAGAAACATGACATCGTTTTAAGTAAATAATCGCTTAATATTGAATAAAAGAATACCAATCCCACATTTTTCCCCATCAGTGAAAAAAATTGCCAGTTGAGCTACTACTCTTCCATCAATATTAAGAACTTATCAACTTCACACAAGCTCTTATGTCTTGCTTAAAAGTGACCTGTAAGTGAATTTTGTATTATTTCAAGAGTACTAAGATATTTGCACCATAAACTAGATCCTAGGTTCTTGGTAAGATTTTGTGTTTTCTCTAGGGGGTGACTGATGGAGAGTCAGGAAAAGAGTCAGTACGCACCCGCAGACAGCATGGGCTGAAGTCGAGAGAGGATTCACGTGGAGCAGGTTGCATATAGTCTGGATCATATTGCAAGCAGATTAAGGTTTTACCATCATTTCCTTTAATTCATCTGTGTTATGAAATCTTTAACAACATTACAGAACACGACGTTTATGACACCTCAAGTGATTTTTCGGATTACGATTCATCCACCACAGAAGAGGAGGGTGAAACAGAAATGAGCTACAACAGCATCTTCCATTTCAATGTGAAGAAGGAGAGACTAAAGGTGATGTCACATGTTAAGTGTTCAAATCACAGTAAAAATGTGTAAACAACCTTCAGGTGAATTTATCTGTTGTAGCACTAGCACAATCGCACACTAACAAACCTTAAAGGGACGGTATTATGCATTTCCCAGGTACTTGGTGGCATTTTGTAGCACAGCCAAGTAACTGCCTTCAGTTGTTATAAAAATGCTGCGTGTAGCAAAGATGACTTACAAGAAATTTGACTTTGTAGTTTCACGTCTTGAAATTCGGTTTCTGTCTCTTTAAGAAGCTCCTGCTCTTTTCAATACTCTGCCTTCAGCACATCATCACAATAATGCTTCTCTTTAACAACTGTTCTTAAGAGCATTGTGCTGCGTAGTAGTCAGCAGACTAACAGTTCCACCAGGTGTTTTCTCATTGCTGCTGCCGCTAGTCTGCAGGAGCTGAGTGAGGGCAGGGTTGACCTGTCAGGCAGAAGCTTGGCTGACAGGCCTATATAGGATGCCATGTGAGACGGATTAGTAGTTAGACATTCTGATCAATTCAAATGTAGAGTAAAAAATTAAGAAATGTGATATTTGCATTTACCTTAAAGAGATTGCTAGGGGTACAAACAATTGCGGTGCTGGTGGGGTTATAAATAGACGTGTACTTTTTAAACAGGATTTTACAATGCACTCAAATAAGATCTCTTACTGCTCCTGTTCGATGCATCTCCAATTGAACATTAATTTATCCTGTGGTTTTTCACACAGCTGTATAAATATGGACAAATTAAGAATAAGTGAAAATTCCTTTTTTGCATTAACAGACGTTGCCGCTTGTCAGACGCTACAAAAATGGCAAAATATTCAATTTGGTCCTTCAAGATGGAACTGGGCATGTGTGGTATCCTCTCACGTGAGGCTTGATGATAAATTATCACTTTGATACGAGTAGAACGTCGTCTCCTTAATCATGCTGGAAAGCTATCCATCGGGAAGTCTTGCCATCCTCGTGGCAACATCGTATTCAACCAACTCGTCCTGTGTGGTGGTTCTGGAGAATAAAATTGATGAGCCGCAGATTAAGGCACTTTTTACCAGCAGAGAGCAGACCTGCTTTCACGAGAATGGCAAAATTTGGTAAGATTTTCTATTTTATTTGCAGAAAAATCTGCATCCATGAGTCACTAAAATCTTTCAAGCGATTCCCTTTCTACGCTAGGGTTAATCTTACTTCAACTGGAGGTACATTGTTCAGTGAGACGGGACATCTGAAGAAACACTGGAGGTGGCAGGAGACTGAGCGACATGTTCATGCCCCCCCCTGCCAGCCCATTCACCTCACCCTAAGCCCTTTCCTTAAAGTCCACATCAAATCCCAGGAAGATATCAGCATCATTTTCAACTCCAATAAACACAGTGTGGAGGTCAACAAAGAGGCTAGTGTGAACGTAAGTTATTGCGTGATCCCAATTTAAGATCTAAATCACCCCTTCTGATTTTGCATATTTTATTTTTTTTGCTTTTTGTAGACAGAACATGTTAGGAAGCAAACAGCGTCGGTGGCTGACTCGCTTCGGTCTTATCTGAAGCACAAGAGTCCAGAGATCAAGGAGCTGCTCCAGAACATCCAGTCCCTCGTCACCTATCAAAGCAGCCCAACTCCATCGAAGGTCAACCCTCATCCTGCAGATGGATAGGCAGCAGCTGCCAGTGAAACGGCAACTCTGCCAAGAAGACCTCCCATAGCGGACAATGTCCTTCAATAGGATTTTCTCGTTTGTGTGAAGCGACTTGAGCCGTGGCGTCCCTTGAATTTAAATTTAACGACTAAGTGGTTTCTAGAAATAAAGCCAAGTAACATTAATAACCTCTTCTTTTATTAAGAATGTCCATAAATAGAAGACCTCTACAAACCAATTTACATGAGACACACCAAAGCAAAGAGTACATTGATGACACATCCATTCTTCATGTAAGAGCAAAATATTATACTGTGAGTAAATGCTGAATTTACCAAGTTATAAAAGAAGTATAAAAACACAAATTTTCAGTTTTGTTTTCCAAATGTGCAACTAAACAACAAAAACATTCAAAGTGGAGGTTGTAGGTGAGAAGGTTCGCGAAAACGTCCGTCTCTGCTTTGATTAGAGAGAATAAACTTGTCAGACCCGACTCACCCACAGTATAGGTCATCATTTGGCTACACAGACGGAGACCAACAATGCCTTGCAAAAGGATGAATACGCCTTCACCTTCTTCACATTTTTTCACCTTGTAACAACAAACTTCGGGGCATTAAACAGATTTTATGCACCAACAGAATTCTGTTCAATTGTGAAGTGGAAGGAAAAGACATTAAAAAGCTTTGTAAGAATAAGTCTGAAATGCATGACAAGCATTTATTTTCCCTTTCTAATTTCTACCAGTAGTGCTCATCTAGATACTGATATTTTCACCCAATTTTTCTGTACAAAGTAGTTCAAGCTGAATCAAGAGCATCTGTGAGCAGTTCTTTTTCTATTTTAAAGCTAGAGATTATGCATTGGATTAAGTTCCAGTAACACAAAGTTGCTTTGTTCTTAGCTATTCCACCATAGTGCAGGCTAGATGTTTAAGGTTATTGTACTGCTGGAAGACGGACCTCTGCCTCCCCTCTTGGGTCATCCCACAGCAAGATGCTGCAACCACTATGAGTCGTGGTAGAGATTGAATATTTAGGATATTTTGCATGTAGTGAAAAAACGCTATTGTTGCTCTCATTTAAAACACAATAGCTTATACAGATTTGCTGTATCCATACCATGTTTTAAACTGTATAGAACTTCTTTTGGTGTTCTTGCAACTCCTCTATAGATGACAATAAGGAAGCATGTGACAGATTCTCCAGCTAAATAGTGGATTTCACTGCATTTTACCATTTTTTAATTTTTTTTTTTTATATGCAAGTTATGTATTATTTTTTCCCTCCCTGACTTCACAGTGATGCACTTCCTTGTCTCAGCCTACAAAGTATTTGAAGGTCAGTAGTTGCCATGTGATGAATGTGAAAATGTTTAAAGGGTATTAATATTTCTGCAAGGCGTTGTATAAAGATTTTGCATGGTAAAATAAAGAAATAAAATATTTTTGCAGCATTTTCCTTCCAAACCAAAGAAGGGAACTGGGCGCATGACTGTGACTTACTGACCATCAGTTGCTAACTGACTTTAATAAGTCTGCCATGTCCTCGTTTTTAAATCCATACCCCATCTTTATATATTACCACCAAAACTGGTCCATATTAAGAGATGCAATGGTGATAATAAACCCACCACTGTAAGTAGTAGTAACCCTAAGACCCTAATTTTTGCACAACAGGCTGACCTTGAAAAGTCCTTCTCCTATGTGGAGTTCAACATGAGTACCCAAACCTTCATCTGATACACACATTTTTTAAAACATCCATCCAGCACGGCCGTTCCAGCAGGTAGCACAGATGCAGGGTCTTTTCTGGTCATTCCGCCCCCTCGGCCTCCCGGTCATGACTGAAGCGGCGGCTTCACGCCGCCATCGAGAGAGTGCATCGATTCACCGAACATTACTTATTCACAGACAGCAGCAGGTTAATCTGAAATAAAGCCGTGGAAAGTGATGAGCGCTCGCTGGGCCTGAGCTGATGCACTTTATTAAATGTATCTTTCCTAAAGTTGGCTTGAAGCACTTTTAGAAGCTGGAGCATCATTATTTAAAATATATAAAGCCCCTAAAGGCTGTGCTAATCCCACAGAGCTGTACCTGCTCCATAGATGGACATGCAATGATTTGAAGGTCTTCTCCACCGTATTCCTCCTGGAGCAAAGTGTGCAGTCTTTGGAAAACCTGCTGGATGTTATTCTGTGTGGAAAAAAAAAAGGAAAAAAAAAACATCCTATTACTGAGAGCTGGAGGGAAATTAAACCACATTTCCATCTGGCCTCTGTCCCCTTACTATCCCTGTTTCCATGTCAACCAGTGAATTTTGTTTCTCTCATTCAGCCTCACCTGGCACCTTGATGAACAGTACACAGGCAGCACAAATATTTCTCTATTAGAGTTCAATCACACTGACAAAATTTTTGGCAAGAGATTCCATCTCCGTGCCACATTAAAACAAAAACAGTTATCGAGAGTCAACGGCAAACAAAGAGCTGCTGTCGCCGTCTCTCCAAAAATTCAACCACAGTCCTCTTATCTCAGCAGCTAATTTCCACAAATTAATGGATGAACAAGAACACGAATAAGACCTAACATTATAAGAGGTTTGTTTACATGACAGCAAAATTTGCACAATAACAGAATTATATTTAGTGCCAAAATCACTCAGAATTAATGTCATATTAATTTGTGTGCTCTTATTGATACATTTAAACTGTTTTTTTGGGGGGGGGGTTTTCCCCACAACCACCTTAAATAATATCTTTATAGACTAGGCATAAAGACTTGTCTACATAGGATGCCCAAGATTGAATTTATTCTGGGTTTTATATAATGTGCAGATACCGTGAGTCAAAATTACTCATACAGGCTTAACTATAAAAATACATCATTACAAATATTTGAATAAATGTCCTTGAGGAAGGTGTAGAGAAACCACACGTTTTGTAGCAATCATCAATCTTCTAGCCCACATCTGACCATGTTTCTCATCAAATCTGTTGAATCAATTTAAATTAGCTGGATTCCTGACATGTTCCTGACTTCTAAGCAGAGTCCATAACTTTGAGGTTAAGTGCTTCCAGATGGTGCTATGGTGGTGCAGGGGCAAAGCACAACCCATGTATTGAGGCCTTAGTCCTCGTGCCGGTGGTCGCAGGTCCGATTCCCGGTCTGGCAACATTTGCCGCATAACCCTCTTTCCTGTCGAACTACTTTTAAATAAAGAAAACCTTTTATAAAATAAAAAAAACAGCGTGCTTCCAGAGGCTTAATGTTATCCTGCTTCTTCTACTCAAAGACCAATGTTAAGAACCATTGTCCTGTTGGAACACCCAGTTGTGTCCAAGTTCCAGGCTTGTGTCCAAACCCTCAGTACCCCACAGTATGATTCTGCCAGCTCCATGGCATCCTTGACTCCTACAGACATACTTCATGTTACTGTTAGTCTGCACTGACCCGTGTATGACAAGATTGAAGGTGTCGATTTAAGAGCAGGGACTTTTTACCTTCTTGGTCAGCTTACTCTTAAATCAAAATCCAATCAAGATCTTAGGCCACATTGATGTAAAACTATTTCTATTGTGGACACTGAAAGTGGTGTTCTAGTACCTTTCTAGTTTCTGGATAGGCTTGCACTTTTGTAGTTCCTAGATTTACCCTGATCCCTCTGACCAACTGCCATTTTTCTACAGGTAAAATTTGGGACACAAAAAATTAGACTGTCTTATATATTCTGTCTTATGCAATAACAAACAATGCCCTCTGCCAAGACCGTCCTTCATTGGTTGCGTTGTTTTCTTGGGTTAGAAAGCCTCACTGTGAATCCCTCCAAAGACAATAGTTGCCATTTCTGCAACAATTGTTTCTTCAGACAAGAAACAAGTATACTTGTTTCAGAATTATATGTAGTCAAGTATACTTGATTCTTGTCTGAAACTACAGCACAAGGCATTTAGTTTGCCAATGTGCAAGTGTAAATTGCAGTGAAGCTCAAGAGTTAAATTCAGATCAGATCTTTTCTGGTCAGCGTTTATTAGCTCATCCTGATGTGAAACATGATGGACTATAAACGATGATAGTGGTGTTCCATCTTAAGATTCACAGACTTTTCTTTCTTAGCTCAATGATGCTTATGAAGCAGAATAAAGAAAGAGCCATTTTGGGAGCAAAGTGATGCATCTTATCAGATGATGTGCATCAACTAGTGCGTTTAACACACTTAAGATGCTTTGCATTGAAGTGCTTACAGAAAAAAAAAAAAAAAGAAATTACTGGACTCTAGCTTTGGATAGTCCAATGTGAAGCGTCACTGCTTCTGAATAGAACAGGTTCAGAAAGAATTGCTGGCCGCTCTGCCTCATAGCCTTGGGTGCTGACAAGCGACAAAACACAGCCAAAGTGGATTGTTTGATGGAAAAGAATGGGGCACATTTTTTTTGGCAGATGACCGACACAGCTGATCTCTGTTGTCGTTAATAGTAATGTTCTAGAATGGCTCCAACTTCAATTGATTTTGTTTAAACGCCAAGGCTATCTCTGGAAACCAACTTGTTTTGAATAAGTGTAGCCAAACACTTGAACCAGGACCCAAATAGGCCAATAAAACACCTGTGGTTTATCTTCAATTAACTAAAGGACACTTGGTAAATATTGCTCTGTGTGTACGCACATTATAGCCCATAAGCATATTTTTGACTGTGTGGATTTAAGAAAATCCACGGAAAATTCTATCTTGTGCATCCAACTGTAGTTGGATCAAATGTTCACACTCATGATGAATGCACAAAAACCACAGTAGTATTCTCTACAAAAGCAGAGAGAAGTATTGTAACTTCAGGAATCTGATGACACTCTGTAAATAATATTATCTTATGTAACTAAATGAAATTTAAATTACACTTGCACTGTGACAGCAGGGTAAAGCCAGACAGTAAATAAGGAAGCAAATAACTTTTTTAAGCCGTTATAATGACTAAAAAGAAACCAAATCATCCAGTAAATGTCAACCCTCTGCTTTTCTGCCACCCACCCGAACAGGCTTAAAAAGGATGAACTCTGTGTCTCTGTTGGCCAAGTACAAGGACATGCTCTGTAAAGTGCTCGGCAGCTTGCTCTTCATCACCCGGTATGTGGCCATCACTATATCGTTGATCTTTGCTGAAAAGAGAGGGGAGAGGAAGAAAAAAAAAAAATGTATATGCTGAAAAAAAGACAAAGAAAAACACTGGCATAACCTCTAGCATTTGCCATATGGGCCTTGATGAATTGCTTCATGGTGTTTTCCTGAGACAAATCTTACATGGCTGAGCCCAAGGTTGCTGAGACAGGCTGTAGGTGGGACCACCTTGGACGGCCATCGTTTTCAGAGCTGAAACCTGAGCAAAGCCACAACAAAACATTACAGCTTGATAAATGGCAGAGCTGCCAACTCGTCTGTTTTTGTTTTGAAATAAAGGGAAATAAATAAAACACTCAGCCCAATTTAAACAAAAAGACATATTTAAAAAGGCATTATTTCACATTTTTCACTTGGGTATTAAGACCTTCTGTGGCAAGTGAATAAACAAATGATTACAAAAATAAAAAAATAAATCGAAAGCTGAGGGAAAAAAAAAGGTCGAAATGAGCTGTTTTAGCCTGAGGCTAAGTCTGCCTTCGCTCTAACTGTTACCTTGGTGAGAAACTCCTCAAGGTTCCCCACAAAGATCTGAGTCTGCTGCTGGATAAACTGCTCACAGCTGAACTTCAGGTGTCGGTCCACATCCTTCTTTGAGTCAATGTAGTGCTCTTTTATCTCTGGTGTTCCCTGGGGGGTCATAGAAAAAAAAAGGATTTAGTGCTATCAAGCAGGAGCTCCCTTAGGCGGGGTGCTATCAAAGCACATAAAATGAATAGTATGTTTAGCATGAAAGGTGAAGGGAGACATAAAAAAAAAATACTCTACCTCCAACAGGAATTCAAGTATGGCATTGTGACTATTGAGGCGGAAGAATTTAGGAACAGCCTTGGGGTTCAGGATTTTGAAGGCAGCATCTTAGAACAAAGCAAGAGAGATTAAATCTGAGTTGGTGCAGAATTAGAGTGCCATCTAGTGCTAGAAAACGTAACAAGCCAGTTAACGGAGATGAGGGTGATAGGAGGAGCCACTTTTGCCCTGAGAGGCATCGGTTAATGTACGTTATGTTGCTGGATTACAATTTCCACATTAATTGTTGCCACCGGTGCATGTGATAGGCACAAGTTGCTTAATGAGCGTGAAAATGTAATGACTGGCTTTATGGAGCTGAACACCAACGTTCCCCTCTGCCTTTAATTATCTTACCTCGCGTTTTTTTCAGGTCCAGTGAGATTTCCTTGATGGCAAAATCAGTGTGAAATGGGGCAATCTGTTCACGCAGTATCAGCAGGTGCTTGATCAGGAAAAGTTGCCCGTCTATTTGAGTCTGCAGGAAGGAAAAGCACAGTGATACATCTGCTAACTGTCTAATCTACAGTGAATACAAAAAGACACAGGAATACAAAAAGACATGATGATAAGCGAAACGACTAAACATTAATTGCTGATTAACTGTAGCCAGAATATGAATATCACTGTAACAAATAAGGGAGTTAAAATTATGTGTTACTCAGTCAGCAAGTAAAGCTTTTGTGAAAAAACAAAAAAGAAACATCAACAACATTGGGTGGGAACACATCCCTTGAGATTAATGCTCCTGCTTTAATTTAAAGTGGAAGGGTGAAATGTCACTGAGCACTAGATACTGACAGCAAACTTGGAGGTGAGAAAAGTCCGTAAAAAAACAGGATGGGTTTGCTGAATTCTCTGTGGAGCTTCAGAACGCCTAAATTATTAAATAAAAAACTTAAATAACTTCCTTTATATAAAAAATAATAGCTAAAATAAAAACATGAGCAAAACCAAAAACTAAAATGTAAATAAAAGTATAAAAAAAATAAAAAATTAAATAAAATCAAAATAAAAAAAAACTTCTGACAAAAATAGAAAAAAAACAACATTTAAGTAAAGTGATATAAAATATACATTTACCAAAGTACCACATAAAATCACGTAAAATAACTCCATTTAAAGGATTTTACTATACTGTAGGTAAACCCAAGGATTCCTCTAACTAGTCATAGATTTCACAAGCAGCTGATTTTAAAGGTTACGCTATGAGTGAAACATTCATCATGGATGTCCAAACTTTCAAAATTCACAGAAAGAAAAAGATTTTTTTTGTGAGCCGATGTTATCGTTATAAAAACCTTTAAACACATAATAAACTTAACAGAACATGCCAACCTTGTTTTTAAGGATGATATCAGAGGCTTTAAGCAGCGACTGGATGCAGGCAGATAAGGCTTCTTGAGATAAACCCTGAAATACTGCTCTCTAGAAAAAAAAAAATACAAACACTTGGTGTAAAAAAAACAAGTAGATGAAATGGAAAAACTAAAAGTAAACACTACAAATCCTGCAGCACTTTAAATTAGTTTCCCATAAACATGGAAGTCTTACATCAATGCATCTGTAGAGCTTGGACAAACAAACCAGGGTTCGCCTGACAGTGGGATACCACATGCCGTGCAGATCTGCGGGAGACACAGATGTCTGAAGACGGGAGGGTTCCACATTGCCTGCTTTGGTGCAAAAATGAGAAGACAACATCAGGTAAATTATAGTAGTCCATGTTGGAAAAATAAAATCACAACCTGAAGAATCAAACCTGCATTACTGTTGCTTCTTCTATCGGCATCTTCAAGCTGAACATCAGAAAACACAGACTCTTGTGACATCTGCTTCATCTGTTCCTCCTTCAAGCTCTGGGCAATTCTCTGTTGTTGACGAGAAGAGCAAAAGAAAATACAAGAAAATACAATTCTGTAAAGCTAGTAACAGCTTTTAAAAGCTAACCAAAGTAAACCTCAGCAATCAAATCCCTGTACGTTTTCGCAGTCAAAGACAAAATCTAAAGTTTTTCTCATAAAATGTGAAGACAGTCACTCTTGAGGTTTCCCTGCATAAATAAGGGGTTAAGAGTTTTAAGAAAAAAGCAACTGGAAATAGAAATTGGAGTTAGAATATTTCTTGTCTATTTCTTCATCTTTATGTCAGTTTTTCTTCATGAAAACTGTCATTATATGAAATACATCTGAGAGAAATAAAACAACAGAGAATAAACCACGCAGACATCACAATACTACAGAGGCAAGAAGTGAAAATGCTTTGCAGCCCAACTCATTTCAGTTTCATAAAACTGCTTCCATAAATGCTGAAATCATTTCTATTCATCAAAAAGAAATGAAATGGACCACAGCATTTATGAATTATGTTTGCCTGCATTACGGCCTAAGAGCAAGATGTTTAAAAAAAATAAGTAAAAAGGCTTTACTGTTTCAGAAAACAAGACTCACCTCCATCATTTCCAGTTTTTCAGGATAAGCCAGATCACCTGGAGCTGGGTTGTAACCTGTGATATCAGTCTGGATGTAAATGTGAGTCCTGTAGACCAGCCTCTCCTGAACGTCCTCCAGCATCTGCTTCACCACGGCATCAAAAGCGCCCAGCTGAACAGCTATAAGACAGAACATGGTGTCAGTTTAGCCGATAGCAAAACCACAACACATTTATGTGTATAGTTTAAATTTACAGTCCAGCTTTGGTTTGCATTATAGTTTCAAAATGTAATCATAACAGATCATGACACAAAGGATTATGCTAAAATGTAATCATTCAGTAACAAACGTAAAATAAAATGCCACAATGTTTCTCTCCAACAAGTAGCTGTTAGAAAAGCTATTCAAATTCCCAATACAATAGTAATATGATATATTAATTTAATTTTAAAGCTCATCTTCAGAGTCAATTAGGTTTATTGCCATTTCTTCAATAAACATGATGCCCAAGAACTTAAAACAAACTGATTAAAATTATATTCAATCAGAGAATCCCGCCGGCTCATGTTCAGTTCGGATTAGTCCAAATCATTCAAATAAACTCCAATATGTTCGGATTTTCATCCAATTACATACAGCACAATTTAATCTGAGTTTTAAACAAAACAATCAAATTCAGCAGATTGTAATGCAAATCAGAAGTGATCTGCCTAGACAAATGAGAAAGAAAGATTTATGAGTGGCATCAACCTTTAAGAGAGCTGTCAATTTTATACCGTTTTTAACATGACCAAACTGAACTAAGATCAGCTCTTGGTGGCACAGTTAAACAGAACTCAGCCAAATAGTGAATTAAAGATGTAACTTTTGAACCTTTCAGGATAAACGTTAATCTCTTCATGTTAGAACCAAAGCTGTGACTTTTACCCTCAAAGGTAAAAGCTTGTTGACTGCTGTGTCAATGTGCATGTGTAGTTAAGTAAATCACTCGTCATTCGTGATGTTCAGATGCTCCCTGGCTTTAAGCTTCTCCTTAACAATTTCATATTTAATAAACTGCAACATTAACTGAACCCTTGTACTCCAGCAAGCTAAAACTCCACCTAGTTTGGAGGTGGAGTTGCAGCACAAAGTCTTATGTTACGGGAAAGCCAATGAAAAACAAAGTTGTAGTGTAAGGGAGTCACTTATAACATTAAACTATGACTATTATACAGTTAATCACAAACTAAACAACTTTAAAATGTAAGAAGTCTGTCAGCACATAAAACCAGAAACAATGTCCAACTTTTTGACATATTATGTTTACAACTATAACACAAAAATATATGCAATAAGCCGATAGGTAAACTACTTTACAGTGCATTCTGTGTCAGCAAAGAGAACAGAAGAGATTATACTGATATAAATAATATGGGAAGTACCAGGTTGAAAATGCAGGATATTTAAAAAGAACATGGTTATCAATGCTTAACGTCACAATCCTTGCATTAATTAATAAATAAACGAAAATGTGTTTATTTTGGGGCTGAACCCAACTCAGCCCAGAATATTTAGGTACCGAACAGTGTTTTCTGAACTGTGATAAAGCTGCTGATAAAACGCGAGCTGCCCCAACACCGAATTGGTGACGTTATCTAAGAAAATCCAGTCGACTGAACTACAGTCACTGACTTTGCAGCAATCTTTCTACCTGAATAAGGATTTGAGGGGAAAAAAAATAATTTAACAGAAAACCTCCAGCAGAACATGGCTCAGCATAAACAGCCATCTCTAACAAATCACAGTCTTGGTTCATTTGAATATATTATGGTAGAAGGTCCTGAGGTTGTTTCTAAAAGAAAAAAAAAAAGAAAGGGGAAAAAAAAGAGGGCTAAATTGTATTTTTTTTAATACAGCTTAGACTCTGTTTCAGTTGACTATAAAGACTCTCCACATTTGTATTCGTTTGTTTTTTTTTTCTTTAACAAGTAAGTTTTTACTTCTCTGGGCATTTTGTAGGGTTTTCAGTGCAATCATGTCAAGAATGTACCTACTAAATATTTTAGCTGACCAATCTAACCTGTCTCTGGTAACTGTGTGTTCTCTAGTCTTTAGTCTGACAGATGCAGAGCTCACAGCAGTAAAAATGTATGCCCTTCTCATTTTTTCTGTACAGGTTAAACAAAGACTTTTCTGACAGTAGTGTGACTGGCCTGCAGCCTAACAATATTTGTATTGAATTAAGGTATTTATAATATAATTGCAACTGCTTAAGCTAACAATGATCATAGATGTAGACAGTAATCTATTTGCAAACAGCTGGATGTTTTATAGTGTTTTGCATTAAAATTATATTCTGCTCCAGTATAAACACAAATATTTTCTATGGAAATCAAAGAGACAAATATCCTTTCTAAAGCATGTTCCTCCCAGTACGTTAGGTGCTTTACAATGCGGTAAATGTCAAAAAACAGTCGCTTTTACTGAATTTGCCGCAACACACACACACATAAAAATAGGGACGATTTTAAAGATGTGGGTGCAACCATTAAACCGTGTCAACACACACACTCACAGAGCTTTGAAAACTGAGAAAATAGCTGCAGGCAGAATACTGATAATTGTGACAGTAGCATGAGAAAACCTGATAAATCTACACTCACTTACATTTTAGATTCCTCTTCCACAGAGGTGTTTTATTTGAGCAAAGTGTTGTGCAGAGCAAATATGGAATATGAAATGAGCAATCGGGTATTACAGTCTTTATCCTCAGCAAAGTGCTGTTGCATATTTTAGGTTAAATGCACGCCACTCTGGCAGGGAGCTACAACAAAGACATTGAAGTGGCTTAAACAGTCATACAACTGTCTCTTTTTTCAATCTATAGAGTCTTAATGCCTTTTAATGGGGGAAGCCTTTGCTTAGACTAATATTGCTTAGGGATGAAACTAAATGAGCCCTTGGTTCTCTTCTTTGAGTTTGGTTCAGCTTCTGTGTAAAAATAATTTTGCTTCTAGGCTCAGAGTTAGAGGGTGCACCAGCAGCAATAACGTTTAGTAAAAATGAGGTAGCTGTAATTTATTTAAGTAAATTATATCTCAGTTTTCATATTAAAGCTGCCATACCCGAGTGAGCAGCTATAACTTCACATTTCAGTGGATTTTATGCAACAGACTGATACAAAATATTGTATCATTGTGAAATGAAAATAATACAAATCTTTTTTTGGGGGGGATCAGTAGAATCCCTTTGTACTGATCACCTGCTAGATTTAAGATCTAGTGCAACCAACTAATGTCAAGAGCCACATATTAGAAACAACATGATGGTGGAGCCATCATGCTATGGAGATGCTTTCTTCAACAGGTCAGAAACCTAAACACATAATGATCATGAAAGAATCCATCCATTTCTGAAATACATTTAATTAAAGAAAAGTGGTAGGAGAAATTTATTTACAGGAACCAGGTAAAATGCAGTCCCCTTTATTATCCCTCCCTCTTAGGATGCAGGGACTCCCCATGGCAACTATGGGAATCATGCGCTTTACATGGACACCAAACATTTTATAATGTTTGGTTATACACATTACAACACATTAAAATTCTTCTAAAGTTTTTACACTGTTCTATAATGCTGATATGGCATTGGCTTTTTATTCAGGGACATTAGGCATTTATATATAAAAACG
Source organism: Poeciliopsis paucimaculata (assembly GCA_903067055.1). NCBI lineage: Eukaryota > Metazoa > Chordata > Actinopteri > Cyprinodontiformes > Poeciliidae > Poeciliopsis > Poeciliopsis paucimaculata. Next base: position 19,545 of record CAEGAD010004480.1, read on the forward strand.
CAACTGTAAAGCAACACAAATCCATAGTTTGTTTTGCATTGCATTTGAACAAGCTCTAAAGAGAAACTATGAACCCTCTCCTTCCACTTCATAACAATGCACTAATAATTAAAAATATATATATTTTGCATTGCTCTGCAACATAAAATCAATTTAAGTTTCTAGATTTATTGTGACCATAAATTTGTTATGTGTAATAATATATATTGGAATATAAACAACCAGATGAAATTGCATTATTTTTGTCTTAGCTGTAAGTCACAGAAGTTAAAGGTAACTTTCATGTTCATCTATTCATCATCATTATTACATAGGGAAAAACTGAAAAAAAAGCTAATGCAAGACCAGTGCAAACTGTGGTTTTCATGTCTAACATGTCCAATATATTGACTACTGAGACCTCCCAAGTTATCGATTTGCTGCGCTTGAAAGAGGGAGTTGCGTCGGAAAGAACAACTTGATCTCCCTGCAGCTTTTAAAATGATATTTCAGTAAAAAGTCAAACAGGAAAAAGCTACAACTAAAGTATTGGGATGTTTTATAGCTGAAATTACTGCTGGGGAAGAATTGGGATTTATACAGTAGCTAAGCAGCAGTACTATATTCCTTCCTGCCGATGTTTTGGCCACAGTTATTCGTAAAATTTATGAAGAGGTATGACAGGGAATTATCAGAGCTCCCCATAAATTTGAATCATTTAAATCTTTTCAGGTTGAACGTTCATAAAAATGGTATTCGAGATGGCAACAACCATTTTATTTTCAAGATAATGTATTGTTTTTTGTTAAAATGAGTACAGTTAAATTTAGATACACTTTATAAAATGGCACACTTGTTCCCCTCCCAGTCGAACAAACCCAAACTTTTTTTCTGTTTTAGGTCTGTTACGGTTACCAACATTTAATTTCAATTTACATTCTTCTAATTTAAAAGTTTACATGTATTTCCTAAATTATATTTTAAATTGTATGACAAACATTGGTTATTTTTCCACAAGTTTCTTCAACTAATATGCCTGAATATAATACGATCAATAATATCCAACCTAATGTAGATCAAGTAGCAAAAACATTTAAATAGCTTATGGTGATGTACAGAAAAAAGAACACAAAACTATCAATTTGAAACTACAGACCAGTCTATTTGTAATGAATAAAAGTTGTTAAGAATGGTTGATTAAAGGTGGGAACATAATCAAAATAAAAAACTGAAAAAAGAAAGATTTCAAGGACTGCAATTTTGAAGAACAAATACCTCTGCTGTAAAGAATGTTTCATTTTCCGAGAAATAAAATTCCCATCACTGTGAAGATTTATTAATACTTGACAATTCAAAATAATTTGACTAACATTTCTTTTTTTCTGAAAAGTTGCTTTGTGCTTGCTAAAAAACAAAAAATATACAAACAAAGCATTTTAGTAAAGTTTGAGAAAAAAGTCAATTTTCTGCATAAAGTAGTTAACTGAAGAAGCACAACAAACATATCAGAACTGCTAAAGACTTTTAACATCACAGCAAAAGTCGCTCATTATATCTATTGAACACCTTGTCCTTGACTGAAAAAGGACAGAATAAAAAGAGAAGAGCTTGACTGGAAAAAAAACAAAAAAAAAACACACCTTTGGTGTTTTTCTTAGCGAGTGGTCCCCAACCCTCCTGGACAGGGTCCACTGTCCTGCATGTTTGAGGACTTCCCCTGTTGCCACACTCCTCACTTAAATGAATGGGTGATTAACAGGCGTCTGCAGCAGATTGCATGCAGAAGCCAATCATTTCAATCAAACGTGATAGAGCAAGGTCACCTCTAAAATGTGCAGGATAATGTGCCTTCAGGGCTAAAGTTGTGGACCACTCTACTAAATTATTTCAGATTCCCCTTTGTTCTGGAATAATGTGATTTTTCCATGCTGGCCTCAAATACAGACTCAGATAGAAAAAAAAAATGTTATTCTATTCAGATGACACTAAGGTTTAAATGTGACTGTAAAAATGCTAAAAGTCTGCCTTCACCTCAAAAGTTAAATAATTCTTAATTTTGTTATTTCTTTGAAAGAGGAACAAGGAACACTTTTGCTTACCAATGTTTCTTCATTTGTGTACATGCAATCTCCAACACATTAAAGAAATTTTAACATCACAAATATGGGTATGGTTGGTGATTTTAGCCTCAAAGGTCAGAAAAGTGCAGTGGTAAAGCAGTCATCAGAGGCAATTGGCCAAAATTGGCTAGCACACTCGCAGAAGCAAAAATTAGTTGATTAGGTGACACTTGATACACTGAACACACTGCACAATATCAGAGGAGGGATAAGGCTGCTTTTAAATCTGATTGGTTGTTTTCCCTCATGTTTATGTTCTACTTCCTGTTACATGCAGGTAGCTAAGTAAAAATCGTGAGCACAGTATGCGTAATGATGAGTTTTAATAAGAGAAAGAGCTATAACCTACCATTGTTTTGAACATGGTCTTCCAACATCTCATTCTTCAGGATGCTGCACAGCTCAGACAGGGTTTCGAGGTGTATGATATGGATTATCAGCGGCCGGAGAACATCGTACAGCGACAAACACAACTTCTCTAAAAGTTCGCTGTCAGAGATTGAAAAACACAATAGTGACAGATTAAACACTCAAAAGTTTAAACACTCAATCAACAATTTCAAATTTATAGAGTGTATTTTAAAGAGCTACCGCCCTAAGCAAATACGCAATTCCTGCCCATTTGCAACTGTAGCATGCTGTCCATGTTCAGCTGCTACTACTCACTCTAATTTAGATGTAGGCTTGGTGAAGAACTCATTAAACAGCTGATGTTCATCCTGACACACATGAACCATAAAGGCACAGCCACTTCGAACCTGCAGAGACAATTAGCCCGTGTTCATAAACTCCAAATACAGGTCATTGCAAAAGTATGCATTCCCTACTAAAATATTTTACAAGCAAAAACATACATATATTATAGTAGGGCTGAAACGATTTCTCAAATGATTCGAGCACCTCGATTATTAAAATTCATCAAGAAAAACTCATCTGCCTCAAAGCTTTGTTAAAACTATATTTTATTATTTAGAGCACCGTGTTCCGACCGACTGATATTGGGTTGTAGAAGGAAGTTGTAGACGGAAGCAAAGTGTTAGCAGCATAACGTTCAGTTTTCAATTTCGGCCTGAGGATTTTATTGATTGATGATAATGTCTGTGTCTTCGTCATTTTTCGGGGGACCAATAAGCATCCTTAAAATGACTGGCACAATGCCTGGAGCATGGCAGCTTTTCTTCTCCCTGAGCTGCTGCTTGGTGGCCGGTGTTCAGAGCAAACAGCGGGGAAGAGCGCTGCAGGTGTATTTATGCAGGTGAGCAAATAGACTGAAAACTGCAGGCGGCTGCACATTAGATGATTAAGATAAGTGTAGCTTCATGGACGAACCAGAAAATGTATTTCATATCATCCCGGTCTCAACAAATGGGTGGCGGAGCTCATCGTGGCGGCACGTAGCTGGTAGATGCGTTTCTGTGTGTGACGAATGCAGGTGTCAAATCCTGTCGCTAACAAACACAAAGTCATAAATGGCTGGGTAAGGTAAGAGTTCACCTATTAAAACTAACTGAAGATGAATACATAAACCAAAAGCTGGAGTATAGACATTTTTTATAAAAGTATTTGTGAGCCTGCCTTTTTATTATTGAATTGAATATAACTTCAGATTTTTGTATAACTTTTCTTCAGGTTAACTTAGAAAGTTAATCTGAAAGTTGTTATGAGTTAATTTTCTAAACTACAGAAAAGTTATTGCTCAAATATGAAAAATAGGACCGATATTGATATGCGATAGTAATAATTATGTAAGATTTACCAATGTTTTTATTTTATCTTTTTTTATCCGATTACTTGATTAATCATAAACAAATATTTGTTTACAACAGCCCTATATTATAGTTTATATGATAACACATGGTGGTACAGACTTACTCTTCATATGTAGAGACTGCAATGTTTGCCCATTTTTTTTCTCCAATCGTTTGTGTCAAATTTCAATAAAATACATTAAAATATGTTGTTGCAATGTGAGGACATGTAAAAAAGTTCAAATAACTCGAGTACTTTTGAAAGGCATTCAGCACTAAGGAAATAAAAAAAAAAATGCTAATCTATTTCCGTGCCTTGTTCTAGGTCAGACATATTCGCTCACAGTTTGAAACTGAAATATGTTGGAGGATATTCTAACAGGATTCTGTATCTGCCAATAAATTTACTTGAACGAAAAGATCATCTCTCTTGACACCTGCTGTACACAATCTGAGGTCATGCTAATTTATCCAGCGCGTGGCTTTCTGCCTCCTCAAACACTCCAGAAAATGTCCCTAGGGCCGCATGCTGTCCTTTCGACGTAAACTAAAATGTCATCTTGCAATATCTAAAGGGCACCTCTGGCTTTGAACTCTCCATGCCTTACCAGAGCACAGTGGTCTTTGCTGTTTTGCTTGGTCAAGTCAGTAATGGTGGATGTAATGCAGGGACTGAGCAGCTGCTCTCTCTGGTCAAGATAGCACTGATGGATTTCATCTAGCAGCTGCTGGTACCTGCTCAGAGAAGTCAATTTAGAGTCTTAGCAAAATATATTTATAAAAGGTAGCATGAAGCCAGTGCATTGATGAAGAAAAAATAGTAATACTTACTCTGGAATCTTCTGTGCTCGCTGCTCTATCTGTTCAATCAGAGACTGAAGGGAGGAGATGTAAAAGTAAAATGTCATTTATTTACAGAAAATAAGCAAACAGGTTGAAAATATTCAGGTATTCAGGAAATGAATATACTCACTCTAACTTTAGGTGCAGCAGCTCTAAATTTCACATAATATAGTGTAAATGCATTATCTGCATTAGTGAGACCCATTGGATCCTAAGAAAACAAAACAAAGTATGACATGACTAATAATGTCCTAAAACTTGCAGATTTTTAAAAGTTTCAGTGGTGAACATTTTAAGTTATTTGCATTCATCTATACAGAAAAAAAAATACCTTCATATAAAAAGTATTACACAACTTGACCTGTTTCACTTTTATCGTTACAAATAACATGTAGCAACACACAGAGTTTGCTAAAACCTACCAAGTGTCAAACTACCAAGACAGCACATTTATGCTACAACCTCAAAGTATATAAGAATATACAAATAAAAAAACAAGGTTTAATTTTTTTCTACTGAGGACAATAAAACATATGCAAATAAGTACAAATTCTTTAAAGCCTTATAATGAAGTTGCTAAATTTGGATTTTTTTAAGATTTCAAAACCTACATACGATTAAAAAACAGTACTGTGTTTATATGTGAATGGATAAAAATAAGGAAATGGTTTTTTTTTTTTTAAATTGTCCTTTTTAAAATAAAAGGTGACTTTGATATATTTTATATTTGTTGGCATCATCCTCCACATTTCAAAAAAGGATTCAAAAGAGGTATATACTTATGCAAACGCAAAACTAGAATGTCTACAAGAAAAAAGCTACTTCATAAAAAAAATCTAGTAAGCAACTAAGGAGGTAAACACACAGGCTTAAATTCCAGTCATAGATCACTTTTAAGTTAATAATTTATCCTTACCCTTTTTGTTAACTGGCTTGTAAGAGATTGCATAGTGTTTACAATGTAGACCTTCATGAAGTGCATAGCTTTAGAGAGGCATTGTTTAAATTTAGCCAAATAAACTGGATAATCCTTGAAATTAGGCTGTAACAAACAAAAAAAAAGTTAGAAGTAATTTGCACAAATCACTGAAAAACAGACATTTTTGTTTAAAATATGGCTTTTGAACACTATCACTTAAGACATCTATTATATAACACTAGACCACTCAAACATCAATTATTACCTGCAGTCATGGATTAAAGCATATGATTCTGGATTTTTATAAATATAAATTACTATACATTACTCACGTGTGATGAAACATATTCGATGCAATCATCCAATTTGGACAACATTGGTATAAAACCTTCACTATTTACAGATAAAGTTGGAGAATTCAGTTTCTGCAAAGAAAAAAAAAACAAAAAAATTAAAGTCGTTTAAATGCAAAATATTTGTACTTTTATTGCAGTTAGTCTTGTATGTGAGATTAAACAAGATAGGAGGCTATTTTCTTTATTGTTTTTTTATGAAGAATAATACACACCTAAGTTACAGTTGAGTGTATGTTTTTACAATGTGCAAAAAAAAAAAAAAAAAAAAAAAAAAAAAACCCAAGTGTGTTTTTGTTTTCCAGAAAATTAAATTTTTAAAGTTTATGGTGAATGCTCACCCCTGGGTCAAAAACCAGGAGATGCAAGGTGAAAAACAAATAGTTAAAACAAGTTAGGAAAATTGTTATATTTAGTTTGAGCACCACGACGCAAATATGAAGCATGTTGACACTTATATTGAAAACAGATTATAAATAAGATCTCACTGCAGCAGACCAAAAATGTTCTCTTTATCTTTTAGTCATCCAACACTGTCGATCTTCACAGCATATAGTACTTTCAAGACTTCTACACACTCACCTTTGAGTATCATCAATTCATCTACACAATTTCAGCTCAGTTTTATTCATGTAGTAATAAATTTAAAATTCTGTTTTTCAAACTTCAAAAACTTTAGAAGAACAGCTGGAATGCAATTTACAAACACTCTATGAGCAAGAATTCAAATTAAAAGGCTTTAGTGAAAACAACAGATTTTTCCTTACTTGTTCTTTGAGCAGCTGTTCACAGGCCTCATGCAATGCCCCGGTCTTATTGGACACAAATAGGTACTGTTTCTGAAGAGAATCCAAATGGTCAAGAGCTGCATTCACATCTTTCAGAATAGCATCACATTGTTCTTGGTAGCTGTTCAAATTGTCTCTTGTTCTCCTAAATGAAAACAGAGAACACTGTGATTTTTTCTGAAAAAGTAGACAAAGTTATGAAGGTTACACTTATTGCAGTTTAACAGAGTGTGTGACTTGTTACTTACAAACTTTACAAATACATTCAAGAACAAAATGAGAGAATACACAGAGTGCACAAAAGGACAACATATTTTTAATAAAAATGTGGATTATGTCCATACAGTCTGTATAAAATCTGACATTTTAGCATTTCAGCACCTGTACTTTGCGCTCTCATCCAAGTCCATGCTCGTCTGTAACTTGGCAAACCAGGCAAAGAACTGGAGGGAAGCAAACAGCGTCATATTACACATCACAATATAGACAATGTTCCGCAGGGAAAGTTTGACTGGCTAAACTTACCTGCTGTGCAGTTTCTATTCTGTCATTTTCCATTTCGAGCATCTGAAAACCTTTGAGTAGGACGTCCTCTGTTGAAGCAGGCACAGCTGCTGTGAACGGGGACTGCAAGGACCGAGACGACAGGCTGCACAGGTCCTCAATGGGCAGCTGCACAACAACACAGCACTCACTGACAAGGTCTCAGCTAACTTGGAGGACAGCCTGTTTCAAACACAATAACTAAAGCAGGCTATCAGCTAGGCTAAATTAAGCTAAAGTCAACTGAATGCGGCACTAAAATGCAGGCGAACTGATTTGATCTCATACAGATGCAAAGTAATTGTAAAGTTAACTTCTCCAGGCATTTAGGAGTGGAGTTAGCAGCCATGTTAGCCAGCTAGCTGTGTTGAGTCTCCTCTCACCTCCGAGGGAACGGACAGCGTTTCAGCCGCAGCTCGGATCTCCAGGACAGAGTCCATTTGCTTCTCCGTCAGGGGGGCCGTGGCATCCGTGCGGCGGTCCCATAAAGACAGTTTCTCTCGGGTTTCCTTGTCTGTTAGATCCAGAAGCGACAGATCCGTGGACGCCATCGTCACTGAGACAGCACCAACGTCAGCAGCAACAGCGAACAGGTTCCTGTTCCGGGAGTTTGGGCGGGGCTTTGTGAAAGGCTACACCAATAGGAATCAAGAAGAAAGTGGGTGCGTTCTTTTCCAGTCAGACGGCAAGTGACTCGGTAAAAAGTCGGGTAATGTGTGGTTTCCGTTCCTAAGTACAGAATGCATCAACTTCAATCAAGGGACTTCCTGACAGTTGGCATCCGTCACTAAAATGAAAACATTTCTATTGCTTTTATATCAATCACACCCCTCGCCCTGCCGACTGCCGTTGTTGAGCGTGGCAAAAGCTGTTCGACACGCTGTACGAAGTGCAAACTCTGTCTACCGGTTTCGCGCCTCTCCGGTGTGTAAATGGTGCAGTCCCAGCGAATGGATCATAGACAGTATTATCAAGAACCGTGGGCTATTTACTTGACCATTCATTCTGAGCTACTTTGTGTTATACTATTATACTCCTGCCACAAAATATTTTTGAAGAAAATAAGTTACTTTCTGTTCTAATGCCTACCTGGAGTTAAGTTACAGACTAACTTTAAAGTAAACAAAATAAATCAAGATTTTTTCTTTAATGCTGGAATTTAAAATCTCCTAAGTAAGAAGCAGTATGTAACATGCAATATTTTTATATCTTTCAAAAACACAATTTTGTAAATTTTCAAATAACCTTAAAAGTCAGCAGATACATCTACAGAATCCTTCACTCCAATTAACATTTGCATAGAAATGGGAAAAAAAGACTCACTTGTGTGGTCACACCATATTTACTATCTGCAATGTGTTCACAGTTTCAAAGTTTAGAATCCATTTTTTTGTTTGTTTGTTTTAACTATTCAAGTAGTAGACTTTAATAGATTTAGGACAATAGATTAGAAATAAACAAAGTTCTCTTTGTTTACCTGTTATTTTGTCACTTTCAGTTGTTCAATTATACATTCAATTCATATTTTGAATGAATTGTTTTTCTCTCTACACATTTTTTCTAATACTGTTAATTAATTTTGCTATGAAACTTGCTATAATTGAATAAATAATTTGTAGATATTTAGTTCAGTGACTTGAAAAGCAAAACCTCTTTCTGTCATCTTTATAGCTAAAGAAACTGGCTTATATTCTCAAAACTAAGCCTTCCTTCTGATTAAAATGGGAATAAAAGCAAAAAAGATATCTAAATATTTTAAAAGTTCATATAGTCACAGAATTGTTCTGAGAGTTAAAGAGTCTCTTACCATGTACAGTATCTATTTCCAAAAAAAAAAAAAAATCCAGTAGGTGGAGCCCTGGGAAATTATTTCTCATCTATTCATCATAGAAATTGGGCCATTTATGTCCTCAGTCTTTCTGAAAATGTAATTTTAAGGCTTTCTGATATCAACACATGCTGCCCTAGATTTTAAAGCTGCTGAGTCTGTGATTGGTCTGACTTTTACATAGGAAAGCAAGACATCAAGCGTTTTTTTCCCCCTTCATGCGGGAACATCTCATTGTCTTGTCAAGACAATTTTTGCACATTTTAAAAACATGTGCAACATAAATTTAGTTTTGTATGTGCCATTTTTTTTTGCCTCAGAGGCATATTTTCTTTTTTAAATGACTATGTAGTGACAAATGTTTTTAGTTTCTTAAATCTAAATATTCCCAAAGCTGTTATTAAAAAAAGGGCTTTTGTCATTTTGAATGTCAAATATAAAAATTAGGAAGACTTAAATAAAATCTCTTATAAAGGAATCTCAACACACAAAAATGAACACATCCCCAAATGGAAGGCTGGTGGTATTACATGGATGAGGAGGTGGTGCTTGTATATTACAGCTTTGTCTGCAGGGTGTCTCTTGGGGAGGTCATGGAGAGTTCAGATACTTTTTTTTCCTCCCTCCCCCTTGTCTTCTTTGTTGAAAGGAGACGCTGCAAAATTCAGGCTGCATTACTCTGGCACAAAAAGAGATGTCAGAGTCAATCTTGTCAGAGGCGGTATTTTGGATCAGTGTGGGTCAGAGAAGATCCTGTTATGGCAGTAAAAATTGACACGTCGCTCTGTGGTGCAGGTGTTGTGAAAACACGATTGAGAAAAGATGGGAAATCCCACAATAATGGCTGTAAACAACGAGTGCTTATTTCATGAAATTACCAACTTTGAGGGACTCATTTGTAGTGTTTACTGAGCATCACAAAACAAGAAGATAAGGTCACACAGATGATCACTTGGAGTAAGTTTTTAATTCGCCTTTATGAGGATATGTAAATGCGAAAACTGCGAAGAAGCATTGAAGATGCTGTAATGAGAAAGTTCTAAACTGTGATCAAGCAATTACAGAGAGTCAATACTTAAAAATGTTTTAAAAAATCCATTAAGAATCAAATTTTCTGAATGAAACGACTCTATTCTGATTAAACCCTTCTTTTCCTTAGAATGCAAGAACAAGTAAAAAAAGTATTCTGACAGAAGTTGGCTTAGAAATGCATTTCATAGTGACAGCTTTCTTATCAAAGTGCTGGCATTTAATACAAATCAGTTACACTGCAATAAAATAGTCTGACTTTTAAAAAAGCCTGTGAATAAAAAGTTTTTTTTTTTTGTTTTTTGTTTTTTGTTTTGTTGCAGTTTGTGCATGAACGTCCATCAACATTGTCAATGAAAAATAAACAAAACAATAGAAAAGAAAAAAAAAATTCTCCTGAGCCCTTTGAAAATATTACCTTGAACTTTAGATTTGAACAAATTCCTTATCTGACCCCACAGAATATTATACATAATTGTGCAAAGCAAAGAAAAGTATTCACCATGGCCTGAAATGTACTTAAATAATTCCAATAAATTGTAACAAAAACTTAATTCAGTCCTGTTTGCTTTTTAGATCGGTTCATCTCATACGTATGCACTTATTTACAGTAGTTTGCAAAATTCACTCCCCTTAAACTTTCCCACATTTCATTAATATTACAACCATGACACAACTTCAGTATGTTTCTGAAGATTCTATGTGACAGACCAAGACAAAAACATGCACAAATGTGAAGGACATGGCACAAAGTTTTCAAATTTTCTTCCAAATACTGTAAATACCTGGATATTTTGACATTCTTTTGTGTTCAGCTCCTTTTCTCCCATAACTGTTAAGAAAATCAAGTGTAACTAATTTCCTTCAGAAGACAACTAATTCCTAAATAAAGTCTCCTTGAGTGAGATTTAATCTACATATTTATTCAGCCATTGTGGGAAAAAGGTAGAATGTGCACAGTGAATCAAAATAACACAGTAGACAAATGGAAAAGGGTGTGCAGGTCATATAAGACCAAAATTGATATTTTTTTTCTCACATGCAGAATGTGTACACATTTCATTATGCCCACAACGAAATGATGGTAGTGGCGGACTCATGCTGTGGGGATGTTTTCTAAAGCAGGGACAGAGAAGCTGATCAGAACTGATTGGGAAGATGAATAGAAATAAATACAAGGCAATCCTGTCAGACCTATGAGAGGCTTTCAAGCCTAGTTTCTGCAGGACAGCCACTCTAACCATTCAGCCAGAGCTACAGTGAGCACTAAAGCATAGAATACAAGCAAGGCTCAGTTAAAGTCCAGACCAAAATCTAATTGATATCTGATGGGAAGAATCAAAAATAAATGTTCACAAAGGCTCTCCACTCCATGTGACTGAACTCATCAATTTGTCTCTTTTGCAAAAAAGAATTGACTAAGATTAGACTTTCTACATGGTCAAAGTTGGTAGAAACATAGGCCCTAAAAGAGTTGCAGCCATAAAACATTTTTTCTAATAATCATTCTAATAAGCATTTGTCTACAAACGTATCTGATACTTTCAAGATTATTGTCTAAAAAACATTTGAAAACCATGTCTTATTTTCTTTCTGTTCACAATTATGCATTTTTTTGTGTCTGTCAGATTAAATCCCAAGAAAATATATTGAAATTTGTGGTCATACCAAGACAAATGTGAATGTTCACAGGGTATGAATAGTTTTGCATGGTAATATATCAACATCATCAGTGGTTAAAGTCTGTAGTCTCTAAATGATCAGGTATTGGGAGTCCACTGAGGACTGTCAAACATCTATTCCAAACATTGAACACCGGGCAGACTGGATGAACAAAGTCAATGTCAAATGTGTACAAGTGCTGCGAGGCCACAGCATCGTAGAAGGAGAGCGACCCCGAATCATAATCCAACAATATCCCAAGGCGCCGCAGGTGAGGCGAAGGCTCAATGGGGACTTCCTTGCTGTTGTGGCGCACCACCCACGAGTTGTTGCAGCGGGAGAGTACCCAGGAGGCCGAGTTCTTGCCAACCCACTCGTGTCTTGGTGCAGACTTGTAAGCAATCCCCACAGCAAACCTGAGTGTTTGAAAAGTGTTACGTTGAACTTAATAGCTGATTTAATAAAAAAGAAACCCCTTATAATGTGTACATTATATTCTTAAGACGTACTTCACACTGGACCAATCAGCAAGACTCATTCCAAGCTCAGTGATCCAAATCAGTGTAAAATGCTCTTACCATGTGCTTCCTCCAATCAAAGCTTCCCAGTAATGGCGCCCGCTGTCTATGTAGACATTCCCAGTGACCCCATAGCTGCTGTGACTGGAGAAGCGCTCCTGACTGTGGCTCTTTTTAGATGATGTCTCATCTCTCTCCACCGTAAGGTTATCGTGGGATACCCTTAGCTTCCGATGAGCAGACTTTGGGTCCAGTTTGAATGGCTGACCTTAAAAGAAATCAGAAACTTCTGTAAATTTTTGTTTTATTCACATATAATTGGTTTTACTCATTATTAAAACACTTAGGATCATTAAATATTTGCAGCTGATGTTGCCCTACTGTTGGTTTTGAGTTTCCCTGGGGCGCTGCTGCGGCTTCCAGCCTGGTTTATGGCCTTCACTATGAAAATGTAGTTGGTGCCACATTGGAGTCCATGCACGGTGTATTGATTTTGCTTGATGTTTGGGACAATCATCCAACTATCAACAGAGTTACACAGACCTGCAGTCCAGACATACAGAAAGTCATTGATGAGGAACAAGCAGTTCATCACAGGCTTTGTTAGCAGAAATCACAGCGGTAATTAAGTCTGTGGCTGCGTTTTTTTTTTTTTTTTTGACTCGTCATGCATAATCTCATTAGCACTCATGTGCGTGTGCTGGACCACTAGGGCAGACAAAAAAACATTGTTCGATTGAGCATGTTGCAACCACATTAGGGTGATCAATTCCAAAGGTCTGCTGCTCCTGTCCACGCTGGCACAATATCAAGACTACTGTATCATCGGTCCTGCCTGCCATCATAAATGTCACGTTAAATGTTTCTTTTTAGCTTTTTTTCTTTTTTTTTTATGACTGAAATGAAATTAAACAAATCTAGAAAAAAAAAAAAAATCCAGGAGATTGGGTTGAAGACAAAAGTTTGCATTCACTCATCAAAATAAATCGTGGCCTTTTATCAGTTCAGTTATGCTGGGTTTCTTCTAGCTGAGGGATCAACACACGACTTTAATCGTCGACACAATAAGGCAAGAAGTTTGAATTTATAGTAGATTTTAAACCACGAAGGGTAAAATTTGCTCATGCAGAGTGAGTTGTATGCAATGCTGTAATTGTAAAAGACCTATTATTGTTGTACCAACCCGCCAGACCACTCAGGTTTTTCTGTGTTTACTTACTTACAAATAGCATATAATCAAGGAGGAACTTCCTAAATGACACTATTAATGCTTGTGGTCCTGTGGGTTATTGATGATGTATGTTGTTTGATTATTTCTCTCTAAAGAAAGAATCATTTCAATTCATCATTAAGAGAAGACCATATTAATCTGATATTAAGAGCACCTCTTTGGTTAAAACACTCTATTTTATTTGGGTGTAATAATAACCCAAATCCTGGGCTCAGTGTTTTTTTTTTTTTTTGTTTTTCAAAGGAATTACTTTCCCTCACACAGTAAAGCTCCAATAAGTGTATAATTCTACATTATACACTTACTGACAACATTAGACTGGCTGGTGAAGATGGCATACTGAAGCTCATATGAAATAACAGAAAACTCATCGTCTGATGTCCAGTGAACCGTGATGGTGTCGTACGAAGCTGTACACAGTTCCTCACGAATTGACGGTGGATTTGGTGCTGCAGAAAAAAAACACAAAAAGTCTTTTTATTTTTTATTTTTTATTTATCCAAAGAGACTAATGGATGCGGAGTGGATTTCATTCCGAACACAACGTCATCAAAAAAGACAAACCAAACAAATGTATCGTAGAAAGCAGTGGAGGATAACCAGCACCATCCATTTGTGTTTTCTTTCAGTCTGACAAGTGTAATTAATCTACACTGGAGTTCCTCCAGCTATAACAACCACAGCCCCCATGTAGTGTTACATTTTCGCTTCACAACAGGGGCTCAGCATAAACAATCAAACCTCTTTCATTCTGCACAAAATAAGGCCACTGCTGCCAAATATAGTGAGCTTTTTATTCTTCTGCCACTTAACATTACAAGTGTTGAAATTAAAACCACCTTATTTATTCATTACAATGCATAATCCATGATTTAGGCCTGAAGAGTGGGTTATTTTCAGTTCAGGAAATCAAGACGTTAACAGCTAGTATGATAATTTACAGACAGTCATCAAACATAGCAATTAAAGATTGACTCTCATAAGTATAACTTCGCTCACCTGTGAGGTAATCCAAACTTTCTAGCATTTTCTTTTCCCTCGTAAAGTCCAAAGCAAAAGTATCAAACGCATCATTCAGGTTAATTTCTGGTAACAGTATCTGAGAGGATGCTGTTGCCATGGAGACTCTGTTATTAAAAAAAGAAGAGACATTAATGTGTCATCAAAGTAGTGAAAACGCATTCATTAACTGTATCTAAAATATTTACAGTGCTTTGTAAAAATACAATGAAATACATTTAGATTTTCGGTGATGATCTGACAAAACATGAAAAAGGTATGAATTCTTTTGCCAGGCATTATATATTGTTGATGTTTGGTATCTCTTACCTCTCACAGATACTTTTAGCTGTCTGAAGGAAGCGGGTGTGGTCACTCTCCTTAAGAGTTTGGTCAGCCTGAGTGATGAGGGAGGACGATCTCTCGACACACTGCTTACAGCCCGCTATCTGCTGAGCGAGCTTCCTCAGCCTCATGGCCTAGGCAGAAAGTATGACACAAACATAGATGATTATTGTTAAATAACCAATAAACCCAGTGTGATGTTTAGCTATGTCAGTCACAAAATCCCAGTGGGAAAACATCTGATTTACTGAATACTTTGGACTTTTTTTTTTTTTGTCAAACTGAGGTGTACTCGAAATGGAGGACATATTTGCAAAGCTTTCCTAACAGCGCTGTCAGAAGCACAACATCCTCCTAACTGGCTTAACAGCCAAGAGCAAATTCACAACCTGTCATGAGGCACAAGGTGAGAAAAGAAAGAGTGCTCGAGAGAAGAGCTTCTCCGAAAGCAGGGCTGATCTTATGCTGACACTGAAGAAGGCACAACTAGATATAACTTCTCAAAGGGAGAGGTGATAATTCCCATCTATCATGGAAAGGAATGTAAACAATATTTTAAATAATTGCAGAAGCTCTGACAGAAATATGAATTCTGTTTGGATTGCCATAACCCACAATGTTGTGTAGAACCTGTAGTCTTCTTGGCACTTTTGGAAAAAAGCGATTTCAGCTCACATCAACTTACGTTGATGTGAGCTGAGTCTCTAGTTGCTCTTAATCAGCATGAATCATTACCCATCTCTCTTTTGTTCTGAATAAAACACTGACACACAGTGAGCACGTTTTCGAAGTTCACAGCAAAACTCGAACTGCATGTTTTATAAAAAGTGTAAAACAGTGCAAAAATGTTGACAGGATCCTCTTTCAAGTTTGAGACTGGTATAAATAGTTCATTTAATGAAACTGATATGGTTTTTAATCCAAACTTGTGCTACCCATGCATCATCCCAATCTCATCCTCCTTATCTCCAGCTTCTCTGCAAAAACTATATATTTATTTTCAGTAAGATCTTAACCAAATTTTCATCAAGGCATCTTGAGGAGTAGCATTAAATATACTACGTTTACTGTGTAAAGTTGAGGGGAAACATCTTTCTTAGATTTCTTTACCATTTCAAAAAAGGCTCACATGTCTCACTTCAGTAGCAACGCTACAGTTTTTCCAATAACACAATGCTCGTGGTCTCTGGAGGCAAGGTTATCAATGTAAACAAGGTGATGCACATGTACAAAGAACAAGAGTACCTTTCCCTCCTTTATCTTTGTTGCTATTATTTGTCTTCTATGCTGTATGATATTAATCAGCAGGTCACACTCCTCCTGTAGCTTGTTTTCTTGCCGGGAGGCATTTACCTGGACAGAAGAGAAGTTTGAGATAAGCAACAGCAAAAAAAAAAAAAAAGATAAATAAATAAGTGGTACTCATGCTAGCCTTTGTTTTGACTAAATGTTGTGCTGCAAGCAACTTCACGAGAAAATTGGAAATCTTTACAGTATCCCTTATGGGGATCACATTCAATAGCATACAAACAAAATGACGCTGAAAATCAAATGCGATGATTCTTCTTCCCTCTCACAGTAGGCAAGACCATAATAAGTTGATTTTGTGAGGGATTTCTCTTCTTGTCCCATGTGTTCCTCATCAATAACTGGCTCAACTTTTATATCTCTCTGTTTGGTGACAGAGAAATAATAATGTTTGATAAGTCAGCAATAAAAAGAAAAAATGCAATTTACAAAATTGTATGAACTAATAAATATAAAATAATAAACAATTATGACAAGATAAATGAGCAGGATATTATTATTATTACTAATACTATTACTACTAGTAGTACTACTACTACTACTACTACTACTAATAATAATAATAATAATAATAATAATAATAATAATAATACATTTTTGCTAATCTTTTAAGCATTAAATTTATGTTTTTGATTATTTATTCCACATTACTTTGAAAATAGCTAAATTACATAAAACATTTAAGAAACTATTACTACAAACATTTTCATATAATAAGTGGGTTTGATGAAATGAACAACTACTACGTTAAGATCTGGTAATTCTTAAAGGAGATTAAGAGTTTCCAGATGCATGGATAAATAAATCTCACCTCCACATTCTGGCAGGTTTGGATAAGTTTCCCCATCAAACTTTCTAATTCACTGGTCCTTTTGATTAAGCTGCTGAGGTTGGAGTCCAATGCTTGCTGCAAAACATAATTGAACAAAAATCAACATGTCATTGTACACTTTTATATCATTAAGCCATAAAGCAGCTGAACAAATACTGAAGAGCAGGTACAGCATTTATTAACATCGATTTACAGCATGTCAGAGCCCAGACATAGAGAACAGTGGATGTAACTGGATCTGGCTGTCCACTTTTAGGCTCTGATTAGTGCGAACTCCCACAAAGTCCTCTCTGCGGTGTGCAAAAGATCCCATCACCCAGCCTGCTGGGGCATGGAGCTTAGCAGAACATCTGCCAGTGATTAAAACAACTAAACCCTGGCTGTGTTAATCACTGACTGAGATCAAAGGCTTAAATTTCAAACTTAGACTCTCGACTGTAATTGTGTGGCATGATGATGGTGTGGTCTGATGGGAAAAACAATGTCAGCTTATATGCTGAGTATTATCCCTCTAACATTAAAACACAAATTTCAAAAATGAATTTGGCACAACCGTTCATACTTTTTTCTAGAATCTTTAATTTGAATCCATTTTAAATGTAATGATGGAAAATGGTTATTGACCTGCAACATTTTTGCACCCCATATTGAATTGGTAAAATTATTTCTATGTGATAAAACGAGACTTTTTAAGAGAATTTTCCTCAGTACGACAGATATTTTGAGCGACCTTCCACAAGCTTCTCAGATGGATTTGAAGTGATTTTTTCCCCATTCTCTGACAGAGCTGGTGTATCTTGCACATTTCTTTTTGGATCTATCCACCAATATTCTATTGGATTGAGAGTAGAATTTTGTGATGGCCACCTCAAAATCATGACTTAGTAATCCTTACTCCATTTTGTCTCATAACTGACTGCTACTTAGGGTTGCTTTGCGTTGATGAACCTCACTGTACTCTACTGCCACTCCCTACTTCACAGTTGAGATGTTGCTCTCAGGCTTGAAAGCACCATCTTTTTATCCTCCTAATTTCCCTTTCATCAGGCCTCCGGACAAGTCTCCAAAATCAATGTCATTGTCACCAAGTGCAGTGGCAGTTTACTTTTTATGTTGCTTTTGGAGAAAGTAGCCTTTAAGCTCATTTTGAACAGGACCAGTTTCACTTTGCATTTTGAAACTCTCTTAACAGCTTCAGCCAGAATCATTACAAAGTTGCACACTCCACACTACAACACTTTCACTCCTGGACCAAAGGAACAGTCCTGAACTCTCTGGTGGCTGGATATTTCTCTGAGTTTAAACTTGAATATAATTGTTCAACAAGATGAACATGACTCCATCAGGCATTGAATTAGTTTTCAACAATGAAACAGAGAATTGTGCTCTCTTCCTGATATCTTGGCTGACATCTTTAAAAGAACAGTTCTCTCTCTCTTTGTTCTGTCTTTTAAAAATATAGACATTTTTGATCATCCCAACAGACCCAAAAACAGGAAAGGTTTAGTCAAAGGTCACATCAGACAGTGAGAAAAGGTTATGAATCTTGTTTATACAGCATGTGTAAATATTGCAATTTGTTTTGTCCATCTTCATTTAGTAACAATGCTGGATTGTTAACATGCCAACTTAGCTTTAAGATTACATATTTCTCTGAATTGTGTACCTATTGATATGCATCATTGGTGGTCATGTGTAAAGTTACTATGCCATATGGTGTAATAATGAAGTCACCAGCAAGACCAAGTACTAAGTTAGGGAGGTCATTTTACCACCTGGTAAGCTGCCTTGGGACATCAAGGGATATTCACCGGGGCCCAGCGTAGTCCCCACAGCAACGGCGGGGTTAGCATATCTCTGGGAGCCATGAGAGACTCAAAGAGATCCCACTTGATGGAAACCCATCCAACAGAATCACTCATATTAAGCTTACAGTCTAGTCCTGAACAATTCTTCATTCAAAATCATTTAGTATTTTCCTGTGGTTTCGCTACACCACCTCTGATGCAATACTTTGTGTTCTATGCTCTTCTGTAGCTTTTAAGAAGTAATAATAACAGAAACATACTTTTGTAGAGTTTCTACATTGATGTAAAAAGACTGGTTTTGATGGACCGCTCTTGAAGCCTATCTCCATATAATGATTCCCCATGTTAACAGCTGCCTCAGAGTCCCAGTTAGCAGCTACAACAGCAGAACTAATTTGTCATGGTTAAGAGTACATTTAATGAAAAATGTCTGAAAATCCCCAGGTTCACACTGTAGTTTAAATCTATCCAAGGCAATGAATCTAAAGATTAAATAGAGAACCAGGGCTTTGGGATGCCACACTGAATATAAATAACACACAGGAGAAGGAGCAGTGCTGTGTCCAGCTCAGTGCTACAGAATACAACTTAATCATTCATAACCATTCACAGCAAAGGATTTTGGAACAATATCCAGTTCAACAGCAACATTTAAATCACTGTGATATCTGAAAACTGTGAAAGAAACATGAGCTAGACAGAGCATTGCAAATATTTGCTACAATTTTCTGATTTTCAAACTAACGACAACTTTAAAACATCATTTTAGCCTGTATCAATTTGACAAAGCCAGTAAAAGAAACAATTTTCTTTCTTAAAAATCAACAAGTAATCGGTGCTCATTTCTATTAGCTGATTTGGCACAAATAATGTGTTCTTGCAGCTGCACATTGAGAAATCTAAAATCAAGGGCTCAGTACTATCATATTTTTATGTTTGGAATATTCTTGTTTTTATTATTTGCATCACCACACAGGTAGCCTTAAAGTTGCAATTAAGTAGCTAAACAAATCCTAAATACTGTCCAGCTGGCAAGATAAATGAATATGTTCATATTCATTATATATATTAAAAAAAGGAAAACTGTTGTCCTGTTCGATATCAAACAGTATTGATTATTTCAGTATTGATGCAAGGTAAGATATAGTTTCAGACTGGTGGGTGTACATGTGCAAATGAATGAAGTGTTGTTGTAAAGCTGTACAAACAATATGTTTGTATTTGAAACTGAAGGGAGGAAATGTAAATTCTCCCATGCAAGTTTTTAAAAAAAGCATCATTTTAAACAACACCGCAATGAAAGAGCATGGAGAACATGAACCAACCACAGTTTAGGTAGTCAGTTACTATTAAATTTATTCTTACGGTTTCTCAGTCAGGAAGCAACTTTGGTCTCTCTGGGAATTTCTCCTGTCATCTCATCAAAACGATTCTAACTGCATTAAGGATGAGATATCCAATTTTAGAGGTTTTGGAAACCTGACTATTTCTATCCAGACATGCCTTGGTGCTTCCATTTATGTTTATATATAAATATGAATTAAGTTAAATTTTGGTTGTTTAGTAACGATAAAACATTCTGCCTGATTTTAAATCTAATTTTCAACTTAAATAAATTAAACTCCTACAACCTAATTTATTTAAAAATATAAATCTTTAATTCATCTACGTTTTCTACACATAGTTGAAACAACAAAGCACTTCTCCAACATGCAATCTGCATAACAGAGCTGGCAAAACCATAATAATGTTATGTGTCGACTTCTTTTTGTTGAAAACACCAAACAGTCAATGATGAGAGAAAGCTGGTAAAATAAAGCTTCAAAGGTTCAAAGCCTGAAGCAAACTGTTTGGAGACCATTTTCATTTTAGGTGTTCTACATTGTGATTTCATAAGGTATGTGCGTCACCGTATACCAAAATAGCAGAGGCTTTATATTACTGCTCTTACAAATATGATTTATTTATACTGAAAAGAGTGTGATGAAAGCCTTTTCAGAGTCTGTGTTGCTGGTACAGGCGAGGTGAATTCCTAGCTTCCAAAAGTAGAGCGTGGAGTATAGCGTACTGATCAAAGTGGCCTAAAATACAGGCACATGCGTGTGCTTTTAGGAAGTGTTTGATTATCTCAAGTGAGATGCAAATAAAGTCATAAAGAGGAAATGGGAAAATATAAGACAGCAGGCAGCATCAGTCATAAAGTGAGTTCATTTCTGGAAACATTTTCATCTGCTGCTTCTCTGAATGTGCCTAAAATATAACTCCTTTGACAATATCAGTCTTCCTTGCGTGTTTGAATAACTTTCTCCGAACTGAGAACTCTTTCCTGAAATCATTTAAACTCGATGAGAGTAAAGAATAGCAGCTTCCTTTTCTACTGGAATGCTTCTGGTTCCACACCTTTGCTTTGGCCAGACGCTCTTCCTTCCTTTTAGAGTCCAAGCGGGTCACTGTCAGAATCAGGAGTTTTATCCTGTGTCAACATTAGGAATTTAATAAATTGGCTCCATATTCTTCCGGTGAGTATCACAGGTTGTATTAGGAATGCATGTGGGACAAAGCAGATGGAGACATTGGTTGGATAGAAGACCATAGTCCCAAAAACAGATAAAGTACATAACAGATCCAAAACTTCCAAGTTCTGATCAAACAAAGCACTAGAGACACAACAAAAAACCTGATGCAAATGCAGCACAAAACGTCCCGCAGGGAGAAAAAAGAAAAGAGAAAATAGTCAAAATTTTTGTATTCATTTGATACAGGGTTTTAGTTATTTTTCATCTTAGATTATTTTTTTATAGTGATGCTTAACATTTTTCTGCAGTAGTAATAGATGGTGTTGTTTGCATTTACTGGTATGTTAATTTGAAAATGAATGACAAAATAAACTATTTTAATTTTGAAAGTCTTAGCTGTAATTAGCATTTCGTTTGAAGTAGCAAAACTTAATTAAGACCAGATTTTTATATATTTATGAAATATCAGAAGGTTTGTGTGAAAGGACTAAAAACAGAAATCTTCTTTTAATCTAAAGTTTCTATTAAACTTCTAAAGTTTATAACTAAGTTGTATTGTCTTAATGTTTGCACATGTGGACTAATGGGTATGATAATGATTTAATGTATTAATATATATATATATATATTTTCTTTTACAGGTTTTTTAAAAATAAAAATACATGCAGAAAAGGATGTATCCCATTTTCAATCATCAATTGAAAAACTCTCATTGCAATCAAAACTTTCTTATAACTGCTGACCTGCTTTTTGTAACTTTCCACCAATATTTTGACATTCTTGACATTGGAAGACCTCCCTGCCATCACCCTCATTTTTAGCTTCCTTCCACATATTCTTATCCAAAATATTAATAATGCTTTTATAGAGTAGAAAAATGTTGGCAAAAATTGTAAATATTGCTAAATCTGCATGGGGTGCAGGGGATTAAATGAGTTTGGTCTAAACTGTAACAGTGCGATTTAGCGCGTGAAACCACGAGTGCATTGGCAATTCTTAACAAATATTGCAAAAATGCTGAGAACCGATCTTCACTGGGTTACATTTTGCATATGTGGTTTTCTCCAAGTACTCAGGCTTCCTACCACAGTCCACAAGCATCCATGATATTTTATTAAAATTGAAGTAAAGAGAAAATAGACAGTTGTTGATTCTGTGTCTGACTTTGTCACAAACTAGTCCAGAAACCTTTCGACTCCCAACTTCTCAAACTTTTACTGGTGGAATACAATCCAGGCCCTAATTAGAGCAGGGCAGAGACATAAAATGGATGGGACGCCGCAACGAATATGTAAAGGTCACAGACGAGGCCCCAAAGTTCAAGTTCTGCTCAGATATCTATGGGATATGCCTCATTATTTGTGATAAAAATACATGACAACCTTTAAAAACAATACAAATATTAACATCCCAATACTAGACACCATGCTCCACAAGTTCTGTTCGTATTTCTTACTGGGACAAATTTATTCAGGGTTAAAGCATTATCAAACTAGTAGCACAAATGTTGAAGTTCACTAGCAGTTTTATCATGATTGACTTCATTGTATACTGTTTCTCTTGATTTCTAAAAAGAAATGCTTTGAATTCTAATCTATTTTAACTCAACGACTTGCATATTTAGGTTCTATTTTGATATTTCTGATAAAAGAATTACTGTATACGTCAATAATTGTGTTATTATTGTTCTCCTTTTTCTTCTTACTATTAGCATATTAACAAAATTATTACACAGTTCATGTATTTTTTATTGTTTCTATTGTCACAGTTTTACTATGTTAAAAATATTAAATCTTTAAATTAAAAATGTCTATTCCAATTTTTTGTAGTCTGAAAGAT
Source organism: Poeciliopsis paucimaculata (assembly GCA_903067055.1). NCBI lineage: Eukaryota > Metazoa > Chordata > Actinopteri > Cyprinodontiformes > Poeciliidae > Poeciliopsis > Poeciliopsis paucimaculata. The sequence continues at coordinate 42,753 of CAEGAD010004480.1, forward strand.
TAAAGAACTCCATAGTGGGAAAATCTAAAACTTGAAGAAAATTTATTTTGTACATTTGTACATTTGTAAGTATCCACTATATATTGTGCTTTAAATTGTATTTGTCATATATATATGTATTTCCTTCACAATGAGATAACATTTTTCAGGAGACTTGACAAGTCATGGGTTGACTTAAATATCTGCTAAATAGCAAATATACGGGACAATGATTTTTAATGATACCTCAATTTAAATCGAATTACTATTCCTGTAGATAAACTTAATTTTCTCACTTATTATTTTAATGTTATGAAGATTAAATAAAATCCTTTAAAAATACTTTTTATCATTATAATTTTTGTTTACTGCAAATTTTATAAAACAATATTTGATATACCTTTGCTCTTTTTTTTTTTTTTTTTTTTACTAAATATGCATGAATTTGTATTTAACTCCAATCTCTAATCAGAAAAAGCATCTGAAGCTCTGCATTATGAACTTATAAAGCAGTAAATCCATCAGTTATTTTATTTGTGTAATTTAACCAGAGGAATTGAAAAAAATTCCGTGGCTCTTCCATTGTGCATCCATAAGTGCATTAAAAATACTAGGATATAATCCCCCACCTAACATTGCCTGAGATTCTGTCAAATCATGAGGACAAAACTCCAGAGAGCTGGCCCCCAGTGGACTGCAAGTTGTTCATTTGGGGTTTCTAAAGATACGTTGGTAACTTACCACAGTCTAAGTTTTTAGGAATATTATTACGTTGAAGCTAAGGGGGGGTCTCGCTATTGTTCAACCCTGTAAGACATTTGCCTGGAAACATAACCAGGATGTTCCCAAACTCTAGCACTTTTAATGCTGAAATAAACTCCAGCCCCCACATGAACTTGAATTGGACAAAGCAGTTAAAGACAATGGATAGATAGTCAGATAGAGGTACCTCAATGCAAAAAAGGACACGGACAATTTATCCGAAATCCCACATTTTGGTTGAACATAGACACTCCACAGGCGCCAGGACACAAAGGCAACAAACCACAACACTCTGCAGTGCCAGATACTACAGTTCACAAAAGTGCTTCCATTCACTTCTGGGTTTGAGTTATCTTTGGTGTAGATTGAAGGTGAACTTGTCTCAGTAGTAATGGTTAATTATCAAGGGTTGTATTTTATAGATCTGTACTACACTTACTGTCATTGGCAGTCATTTTCATATTAGTTGATTTATTAAAAAATGTAGATTTGTTATTATAATAATACTGGCAGTTCAGCACTGCACTTCATGTAGCAATACTTTGAATAATTAATTTCACTAATCTTAGTCTTTTCTCCTTTACCTTAAATAATTTCTGAAGTTAATTTTGAACTGTCTTAGTTTTTTCTTTTTTCTTTATTTTTTTTAGTTTATTGACTGTCCATTTCTGTGGGTTCCTAAATTGTCCCTTACAGGAGAAGATTGTTTTTCAATAGAGAAACTTTTACCCATTATATCCTTCCTGTCTTTAGTGGTTTGCTTTTCAGCTAAAGATATTGTGACCCACTTCTTTGAAGAATAAAATAAGACTCTAATCCCTGCGGAACTATTCTTGGGACAAGTCCTATATCAAAATATCTCATACAGATTTAAAATAATGTCATCCAAAAATACGTGGAGCGTTGCGCATAGCTAAAAAACCTGACCGTGACTGGCGCCCCGTTGCCATCAGCCCTTTTGCTGTGTGCCTAAATGTTTGAATTTATTTTGAGGCATGATAAGAAAAAGTTTTCCAGCTGAATTCCCTCCATATTTTAGAGCTGACTGTGGTCTGCTGTGTCCTGCATGTGGAATGCCAATGATTTCTGAGCAAGGGTGGAAGTGGAAACAGGTAGATTGTGACCTGAGAAAAACATTGACATAACCTTTACATTAAAAATATAAAATAAAACTGTTTTTAACTTACAGCTGTGAAAGACATAAGAAAATCAGCATTAGGTGGAATAACCCTGATTTTTAATCACACTTTTCATGTGTCTCAGAATGCTCTCTATCAGTCTTCCTCAATACTTTTGGGCTCAGATAATCAGTAATCAGTTCCTCATTAGGCAGAATAATGTGTGTTTGCATTGAAATTCAAGAAAAGCTGACATACATGCAGAGATGATGTTTTAAGGAAGAAATGGTTTCCAGAATTTTACATTTAATTTCCTGTAGTAGCCGACATCATATTGTGTAAATATTTTTACACAATATGTCCATACGTCATATTGATGGACGTCCATACAATACGTCCATCACAATGTTTTTTCAATGTAATAATCAACGCCGTTATTACACACTGCACAATTATATTTATTGCTCTATCTTTTTAAACATGTTAATTTCGACTGGTATTCCTGTAAATAAAAGTTCAACAGTTCAAAGTATATTTTTACTATTTGGAAAATGAGAACATTTGAGTGAAAGTCATTTCTATAATGCTCTATAGAATTCAGATCAACGTGGTTTATTTATGAGGCCCCAATTCACAGCATAAGTCATTTCAAAGTACTTTACAAGATAAACAGTCTGAATTCACATACAATTACATTGAAGGATACAATGATTTCTGTTTACTGCAAATATTGCACAACCACACAAATTAAAAATGGAATTTACTGTGAATAAGTATAGCACTGTCCTACTATAACCATAACATCTTTTAAAGTCTTAACATTATCCCCTACTGTTTGCATGGTTTTAGATTAGCATCTTCCCATGGTTTAAACTGAGTCAATTTAATTTCACTTCAAAGTTTCAGTCTTTTGTCTGTTTACATATAAGCTTTGAGACTGACTGGAAAACTCGTATTCCTTAATGCAGCAGTCACGCTCTTTGATCATTCAAAGTGAAATATTGACACAATAATATTGCAATTATGGATTTGATCTCAGCACACAATGATCCAAATACTCAGCAGCACATGTGCCTGTGCAATGCCACACAATTTTCTTTATGTGGGAGATTCAGAGACATTTTCAAACACTTTGATCTGGAGAAAAACTCTATCAGAGCTATTCACAAACTCAGCTGAGGGCCGCCTGTGTCCTGGGCTGCCTGCTATACGAAAAGCCTATTTTCCACAACAGTAGGAATTGCTATTTCCTCTTTCACTTCCAACCTCAAACAGCGGAAGTAGCTGCGTGTAATGTGAAGTCCATAGGACGCAGAGATAAATAAAAAGAATAACATCAAATATTACACCCAGCAAGTAAATACTTAACTCTGCAGGAAGATTAAATGGAAAGCCTTTATCTTCCTCTTTATCCGTAACATCATTAATCATTGAGACGATGTTATTAAGCCACATTAGTGCTCACATTAGTTACTTGATGCAATAATGAAAACACAACAGGCTCATAAAACTGAGCACTATACCACATACATTAACAGCTGCCAAGGTCACATTAGCATGTCTCATTAGTCAATGCCTTAGACCCGTTTTAGCTGTTTCAGGGAATTCATCACTTTATCTTCACAGATACTTTTCATCCCTCAGGAAGATTACGTTCAGATTCAAGGAAGATCAATAAAACAAATCTGTCCCGATTGTTTGATTAAAGAAATGATGCTGATCACCTGGTCCGCCTCCTGGTATGATTGATCATTCCCCGCACAGAGAAGGCGGCCAGGAGACTTCTGCATGATGACAGCATGATCAGACAAAGGAGAGAAGTTAACACCAATCCTCTGAGCTAAAAAAACATCCCAGAAAACTGCCTGCATCCAAATTCCACCGTGACCGGCAAGCGTAGGAACAGGGACAAATGCTGTATGGATTGATTTTGTGATAAATAAAAACATCTGTTTGTGACTCATGCATGAACATTGTGAGTGTTGGTGAAGAAAGTGGACATTGTTTTCATGCAGCCGTTCATTTTAAGAAGAAAAAAAGACTGTTTTTTTTCTTTTTGTTGTTTTTTTCTTTTTTTTTAGAAAATAGTTTCCTTCATAAAAACTTTGACTATAGATCACGTGATGATCTGAAAACTTCCCAAATTACAGAGCCAGGAATGGGTATAACAGCTGCTATTAATTAAGTTTATCATTCTGTTACTGAAAGGTAGCCAAGCTAGTTTATGGCGTTTTGTCAATAATCGCATTTTATGCCGAGAAAAACAGATTTTTTTTTTTTTTTATTACTATGCTGTTGATATTTGGCAGAATGGACTGACTTTGAATATCCTCTATGCAAACAACTGAGTTATAGTACTTAGTATTTTGCTGTGGATGATACCCCTAATATTGCAGCGACAATGTTGGTATACCATCTGGAGGTTCATCCTGCATCTATTCTTTTGTGTCCATTATTTTCAACACAAACCTATTATCAGCATGACTGTTTAAGACATTTTTAAATGATTTTTAAAAGTAATATGTTGATCCTGAATGAATGTTCCTTAAGCTGACATTTTAAGGTTGAATAAGAACCATCCTAGTTTCGGTTAGATTCAATTTATATATAGGCATAAGAAAAAAAAAATTGTATGTCATAAAATACATATTTTAAAGGTTAATTTTTAAATTATAATGAAACGTATATTAATAAGGTTTTATTAAACTGAGATAATGCAATATTTTACTGATGATCTCAAGGTAAAGGGAAAAAGAATTAAAATGACAAAATAAACTTTTTAAGTTGTGTCATCTGCTGGCTTCCATACGTAAACCGTTGATTAGATTTTTGTTTTCCTTTACTAAAGACTACTTTAAATGTGATCATAAAATAAACCCATATACTTCCTGAAGCTAAAATAAATCACTAATAACACCGCAATTTCTGCGAGAACTGCTCATTTAAATTTACAATGAACTGAAAGCAGAGACACCTTTTTCATGCTCCAGCTAACATCATGTCTTATTAATGCCTGCCCTGCTGTTGAAAGTGAGCAGTTCCCCTTAGGGTAAAGATGTGAGTGCCTGGTCCAAGTGCTATTGCACCCTGGAATTAAAAGCAGAGTAAAAGGTGGTTTTCTTGTATGACATATTACAGCACAGTTAGTCCTATAACGCTTACAATGTCTGTAAAAATCCCCCACTGTGGACTTGTCTGAAAGAGAACACTGGCTTCACAACTGATTACCAAGAAATCCAGAACTCATTTCTCATTCAAGGCAAAACACATCTGTCTTTTGTTTAGTTAGTTTTTTAAGCCAGAACACAGAATTTTATGGTACTGAGAAAAGAAGTCGATCACTTCTAAGGGAAGACACTGTTTTAGTCAACGTTAACTCAGATTAACTTCTTAAACATTATAAAATACACTTGAAAGAGATTGAGATGTAATTATTCTTTACTTCTGCATGCATTGCCAAACTGCTGATCATTCAGATATGTTTCTAAGGAAGGTGAAGTGCAAAGGACAGTGTTTTCTTTGCCTTTTGTTTAAGAACATTGCTGATAAGCTTTGCTTTATGTGACAGTGCATACCACTAAAATCATGCATTTGCTTCTTGGTTGATGCCAATTTTCATAGTTTACTATCCTATTGTGCAACAGGAATAATAAAGTACTTGAAGAGGTAAAGAGAAATCTGAAGGAAAAAAAAAAGTCTGGAATGCTTGCATTTTAAATTCTCAAGCATTCTAATAATAATTCTATTTCTTACCTTGAGTTTGTCATATCGGTCGCTGAGGGCCGCCACTTGGTGGTCTCGATGTCGACCGACAAGCTTGCACAAGGCACAGATCAACTGTTCGTCTGTTACACAGTACATGTTGACTTTCTCGTCCTCATGCTCCAGACACATGAGCCCCCGAAGATGGGAGTCCTGCAAGGGTTCAATCAGCCGGTGGCCCGTGAAGGGTTTCTTGTTTGGGTGGGTGGCCTTGAGGCATTCCTCGCAGTATGACACCTCACAGGTAACGCAGGTCTTCACTGCATCCTGAGGGGGGTCCTGCTCGCAGAACTGACACTGCACTCGGTCCGCAGGAGATGTCATGGCTTTGCCTTGTGGGATCACTCGCTCACGACGAGTCTCGCTAGGGGAGTTAGGTCCACTTAGAGAGGCTTTCTGGTAGCGGTCGATGATGTTCTGTAGGGTCACGTTGCGTTTGAGTCCCTCTAGGCCTCTCTGGTTGAGAGTAATGACATAGCGACAAGTTGGACACTGGAAGGCGCTGATAGACTGGATAGGCTCGCTGGGGGTGCAATGGGAGACCAAAATACGATGGGCACAGTTGAAACAAAGACTGTGAGCGCAGGGCAGCAGCAGTGGGTCCTCAAAAAGCTCCAGACAGATTGGGCAGGTCAGCTCAGACTCTAGTGTTTCCATTTTCAGGCACAACAAAGAGGGATTGTCAGCGAAATCCAGGGAAGCTGATCAGCTATCTATGGATGACACAAAGGAAAAAATCTTGATTATAGAAAGTTGTGGGGGGAAAAAGAGTTAAAAACAAATTAAATAGAAGTTAGAATGATTCAGTTCAACTGTCCATATTTAGAAATAAGTAGAGAGGTATAGAGACCAGATATGGTAAAAATTCAAAATCAGAGAGCTTAATCACAAGAGCTTCTAGATTTCACAAGCATTAAAACTCTTTTATATGGAAATTGATCGTCAGGGAAAATGATTCAAATATGGGTTATTTTCAGAATCTGTAAAATGTTTAAAAAATGGCAATTTTTTAAACATTTACAAATTTACCTCTCTGTGTAAATTTGACTTTTACACAGAGAGGTAAAAGTCAAATTAAAAAGAAAACTGTTTTCTAAAACACGTAAAGACATGTCTGCAGTTCATTCAGGCTACAAGAGAATGTAGCAAATAGCAAGAAGTTTGAACAGATACAGTTTTTAACCGCAGTCTACTATGGAAAATGATTGATATCATAATGTTGGCAGTCTTTTGGAAAGCGTTACAGAAGGGCTGTGTATTTTCTCAAGAGAAAATACACAGCGGTTGCCGTTTCAGTAGCAATGTTAGCCAAAGGCAATTTAAAACGTCTTTAAAATGTCTCCCTACTTTTTTATCTGTCATAAATAATGAGTAAAGTAGCAGTTTATGGTGACTGAATCTACTTCACAAACACTGTACAGTTGTTTCTACTGTTCATATATTTAATTAATGACTGTTTTCAAAAGAAGTGGTAGGAAAAAAATGTATGATCTGTGAATTATCAGATCATTAATCGTAAGTCCTCTGAAAAAGGACTTGAAAATTTGCTCAAATTAGTACCATCATGTATTCTGAATGGTGTCTCTCTAGAGAAAATGCAAATAAAGCCTGAATTAAACAAGACTTTTGCACAACTATGTGTTAGTTAGGATAATCGGAATGTATTAATTCAGTCCCATCTTGAGTTTTATTTGACTTTCCTTTGCAAGATCAATTCAAGGATATGTATTGTATAAATATTTGTGGGACAGTCAGGTTAAGCAGGTGCTTGTTACTAATAAATATCCCTTTGCGTATTTGGTGCAGATCTGATTTGCTGAACTTGAAGAATGCAGCTGCAGCTCATTTTAATTTGGCTCAAGGGGAGCCCGCATGAGTTCCCCCCTGCACGGTCGTCCACTGGGGAACAGAGCAGCGAGGACTGACAGCTCAGCCAAGCAGAAGTCTATTGGCCTGCTTGCTGAAGGCTGGGGCTCCACACCGTCACAGACACTAAGCCTTTGTTCCCTGGTCACTCAGACACCCCCAGCTGCAAGCGGACACACTGGACTTCACTGCGTCTCCCTGTGCGAACTTTACCTCCACTCATTAAGTGTGAAGAGGGCAAAAGCACATTATCAAGGACAGTCGGCCACAAGCAGCCCCTTGAAAATCGTGCAGGACGCCACAATTATCTCAGAGCAAGTTTGTGTTTTCCGTTTTTCTCGGATCTCCAGATTTTTGCTTATTTTACTGTGGCTACAGCAAAAGAAACAATTGTTGAGCATGTCTCTGGTGACTGGGAAGCATCTGATGGCCTTTGTTAGTTTGTTACTTTATTCTTTACACACAAACCTGCCAATGCAACTGCCTTTTTTTTTTTTTTTTCTGGATTAAACATGATCTCTTCCTCACCATTGTTGACAAAAAAAAAACCTGAAACAGAAAAGTTTCCATAACAAATTTTGTTAAGTGTACTTTATAACATTGTTTCAGGAAGTATGCTATATGTCTCAGACTTTCTAATTTAATTTCAATGGAAATTCTTATTGTTCTAATATTACTTTTTAAATTTTTTTGATCATTTTATTTATCAAAGGTAACATTTTTTGAGTAATAAAACTACAAAGCAATAAAAAAAAAAAATCAAAAACCGCAAAAGGCACAAAAACATCGCAGACTACATTAGGTTTTGCAGGGCTTGTCAAACAGGTTCGCCCATTGGAGCATGCAGTCTGTGATAAAAACAAGACGAATAAAAATCAGTTTTAAATAAGCACACCATGAAGAGGTGACTATTCTGATGTCATCACCAGCCTGGACTTATACAATGTAAAATAAAACTGTGGCAAAGAGCCACTCCAAACAGCCCCAAGTATTTTCTGCATTCCTAAAAGCGGTCCCATTCATACAAAGTTTACTTTACCCACCGATGGATTTCGCCCCACTTTGCACTGCCGAGACATTTTTGCTTCAGGGAAACCTCTGACCTGAATCATGAAAATCTGTTTCTAACAAATGCAATAAACATGGACTCCGGCGTGCAGCACGCATCCAGATGGCACAAGTAATCCTGCTGCAGAGCTGTCATTAGGCGAAAGATTGAGCAAGCGGTAGCAAGCACAACAGGAAAAGTTGCCCGACAATTCCAGGAAAGCCAGCTCCACCTACAGCAGGAGCTCCGGCCAGAGCTTGGGAGAAGAGGAGGAGAGCAGACAGCAGTGAGTGGGGAGAGAGGGAGTAAAACGTTGAAAACAAACGGAGGGGACGGGATTGTTGTGGAAGCCTCGTCCTCACAGGCAGGTCAGTGTCCTCGCAGCCCTGCCCATTCAGAAATTCAAAGCATCAGGATCAGTTTCAGCTTTCTTTGTGCAACTGTTCCCACTGTTTCATACAGCACAATGCTGTGGACTCAAACTTTTCCTGGCACTTCCATCAGGGACTCAAGGGTAAAAGTTGAGCTGAGATGAGAGTTGGCCAACCTATACAGCAGGGTCATGATTCTTTTTGCAGCCAGTGAACAAGTGATGAGGACCAAATAATAAGTCCTGTTAAAGGCAGATCCTTTCCGGAGTAATTCTACCTCCAGCATTATCGTACAGCTTGCAAAATATCAGTGCAGTCTCAAAGGACAATGTTCAATAAGACTAGAAAATGAAGCCAGCCATGACTTAACATCATCGGCAACATCCACATCTGTCATAGCTGGCCCTGATGTGGCGAGTCACTGAGCAGCCATCTGCTTACCATGTGCGACTATTTCTGAACACACCCCTGCTGGGTTTCGTTTTGATCCTCCTGTCACTCAAAGGGGTCCCCTGTGAGGCTCGCTGCTCTCAGAGACAGACAAGAAGCTGTAAATATTAAAAAAGCTCTCGCTCAAGTCCAGACAAACCTGTAGGTGCTAATTTCCAGGGAGAGAGTGATGTGAAGGGAATGTGACTGGGATTCCCTGGGTGCTTTTCTGTGCAACCTCCAACGGGACATAAATTCACTCGCCCTGGAGCAGAAAAGGGAACTTGCCCATTTGTTCAGTAAAATGACGAAAGACAACGTGAACTTAATAACCTTTGCTCACATTCTAACTTTAAAGCACATACTATTCAGTTTTACATAAAAAATGGGAATCTGATTGACATACCAATACATATTCACTTCATATTACACTATCTGTGTAATTTAATCTCAATTTAATCTCAAATAAAGCCAGCTCTTCTGTGAATTAGTTACGACTTTGTTAAAGCTCATTAATGTACAAAAGCATCATGAAGACAAAGGAACATGTCTGACAGCTCAGGGGTAATATCAGGGTGCGGTTTAAAACAATGTCACAAGCTTTGATTACATAGACAGATCATGGCACCTCTGCATACCTGCCAGTGGCATAAAGAAAGGTGTTATTGAGAGAGATCCTTAAGTCCAGTTTGCAGTCTGCATGACACACACAGAAGGGACACAGTAAACATGTTGGACAATGTGTTCTATTCACACATGCCTTAATTGTCTCTCCTAAAACACTTACATGGAAGCCAAAGGGTCCATGAGGACACTCATGTTCACTTGACAGTTAAGGGGTTTTAAGAACTACAGTGACATGGTTTAGAACTAAATTGTGCGTTTAATGGATAACACCCTGCATCTATCTGAACATACTTCACTGTAAAACATGGTGTTAGCAACATCTGGGTGTGCGACCTTTTTTCAGGGACAGAAAAGCTGGTCATAGTTGATGGAAGATCAAACCAAAGATCGTGCCAGTGATCTTTGGCATGATCATGCCAATGATTCAATGCCTATAGGATCATTGTCCGAAAGGTTGATACAGAGCCTCTTATTTTAATGTGAAAAAGTTCACTGGGGAAAAAAAAAACAAAAAGAAACAGAGACTTTTTTCAGGACGTGTTAAGGAAAGCTTGGTCTAAAACACTGGAATTCAACCCCAAACAATGAACCAAGGTACTGAAATGTCATGTGGAGCTACATTTTGATTAGGAAGTAATGGGTCCTTTAAAGATGAAACGATTAAAATGTCTTTGATATGAGGGCAATTTCCCGCTCAAACGCTCCCTAATCCTTTTGGTTATGGTCTTTTATCACCCTTAATGATAGTCCTGATCCATGTAGGCTATTCAGGCTCTGAAAGATTGTTATTGCTCTCTGTCTTCCTCCCCGGGCTGACACCTAACATATTTATCTGTAATCCTGTCCTGGTAGCGTGGCTGTGACCAATGGAGGGGGCCAGGGCTGGAGGAGCAGCAGAAGCAGCCGGCTGTGCTCAGTTCTGCTCAGCTCAGCAGCAGCCCACTCAGGCCTAATGTGATTTACAGCTGCGGTGGCACCGGCCAGCTGATTAGACTGACTAGTCTACCTGATCTGCAGCTGCACACATTACCCAGATCATCGTTAATGGAGCCTGTAAGGCCGAGACACAGGCTGTAGTTTAAATGATTAAAGAGCGCAACCTAATTACTAACCCTAGCATCTCTGCGACTGGAGTTTAACCTCATCTGTGCATGTTGGCAGGGAGAAGAATAACGGCGTTCTGGGCTAATAATAAGCTTCAGGTGAACACCGTGGCTCCAAATGTATCGTTTCTGGCATTTCGGAAGTCTGGTTGTGTGAACAAGTTCATTTGGTTTCCTGTCTTACAGTCCGAGCAACGCAGGTCATGCTGGTCGGCAGCAACGTCTCATTTCCTCTGCGAGGCTTGGCAGGTGCCATCAGCGGGAAAACACCCTATCCTTTCCACGACCACAGGAACTTAAAGGAATGTGACTTTCCAGGCTTGCAGCTGCCACCCGCTTCCTCCAAGTTCAGACACAGTTAATACTACCCTGGTACTCGTTGAGTTAAAATGTCAATGTGCTCGTTTGCGTTTGGAGTTTTTCTAAGTTTAAAGAAGTCGTTTAGGATTGACGATTTCCGAGTGGAGAAAACACGCGAATGGCGACATCTTGTGGTTGTTTTGCATAACCGCATATAAGAAAGCATTCACACTGTCACACTTTTAGCAATAAATGAACAAACATTGGATCAGAATGTGAGAAAATGTGCCCGCTTTAACGACGGTGATTTTCAAATAACACCTTCTGGGAAAATCTGAAAAGTTTTATCAGAAGTAAGAACATCTCAATACATCTCTTTGAAAGCTTTAGTTGTTCTTGCTCTGACCTAACCTTGTCTTTTGAACATTTAACACAGCCGTTAGAACTCTAAGACTAAACTTTGTAAAAGATAACTCTTGTTAAAAAAGGGGGGAAAAAACTACTTTGTTTGTGCCAATTTAGAAACTAAACCTTGAGAGGATTTCTGATTTGCTTCAAGATTTTCATCTCTTTGAGATCAACCCATTTTCACAATACATTCAGTTTTGCTTCTTTAGAATGATCCAGAGTAGGATATCAGAGACTGAAGGTGATGGACTGGAGGTAATGGCTAGTCCAGTGTTTCTCAATTCCGGTCCTCACGCCCCCCTGCCCTACATGTTTTAGGTGTTTCCCTTATGTCACACACCTGGATTGAATATGTGGGTGATTAACAGGCTTCTGTAGCACTTGATGGTCATGCAATCATTTGAATCAGCTGTTCTGGAATAGAGGTACATCTAAAACATGCAGAGCAGGGGGGCCTGAGGACTGGACTTGAGAAGCACTGGGCTAGTCCAACATGGGCAAAGACCAAAATAGATTTTTTGCCTCCAATGTTAAGAAGTGTCATTGCTTTTTCCAGACACTGTTTTGTCAACATTTGAATATTCATCTAAGTTGCACTTTGTTTGAATACAGTTACCTAGAAAGCAATTAGTTTCAAAGAAAACTGAGGTAGGAGGCAGTGTGACGTCACCGTGTACTCGCTGTTTTAAACAAACTGAGAACTTTGAAGAAAACAACGTTACCAATTTAAGATGGCCAAAAAAGTCTGATATAGTAGCATTTACATGAACTACTACTATATTGGATTTTTTTTTGCATTGAATTTTCTACCAGATACTTATAGTGTGAAGAGAGGCATTACCTGTTCTGTTCTCTGCAAATGATTTACACAGGAATGTCATAGGTGGCGCACCACCAACTTTATCTTCAGTGTAAATAATGTCCTAATCCAAACATGACAATATGTCTTAAAGTTTTATTTTAAATTGATTTTGTATTTAAAGCTAAGGCGGTGTTTTTGACACTGGAGTTGTTTTGATTCTACTATGGTCTTAGCCCCTCCTAGACTAACTTTTTCTGTAGCCTCCAGATTTGTACTGAACAAAAACACTAAGTAGGAGGGTTATCTGTTATACTGTACATGAGATATCAACTGCTTATAAAGCCTAAATAGACTATTAAAACAATTCTTAGCAATCCCTCCAAGCACTTCATTGGTTCAATCAACGCTATAAAGATCTCCACATGTGTTGCCAGGGTGACAGCTTGTTGTCTATTAGTCACAGGAGTGATCTGAAACAGTGTGCTCATTTGGAAAGGTGCCCTGCATTTCTTTTTAAAACAACCAGTTATTAATTAATAGGAGCCACAAGAAAGTGTATTTTCCTCCTCGATGATGAAATGGACCGTGACATCTGATAATGATTTAAAAAAAAAAAAAAAGGATCTGTTGACAAAATGGCAATAGTAAAAGGCGAAAGACCATCCTTTTGAAGCTGCACACTCAAAAATAATGCATCAAACTAAAGTAAATGTGCCATAGAACATTTCATTCAATTTCCAGAAAACCTGCAGTCGAGAATGTGTTTGAAAATGTCTCAAAGCTGTTGCAAATGACTGTTTTTACACAGGAAGTCTGCTATAGCCTCAACCCACTCATTTTTGTGCTGTTTAATTCCAGAAATTCCCTTCAGACCTTGCTTAGTCATCACACCTCTCATGCAATCTAGTTCAAAACCTTAGGAAAAATAACATAGCCCGACAACTTTTGCACCTCAAAAGATCCCTGCCTGGAGCTTTGGAAACACATTATGACTCATGTTCAAGCTGGAAAAAAACTCCACAAAGGCACAGTAACATTACACACTGGCTGTGTTCTGACTGACCTCCTGACTTACCTGCCTCATGGTTCCAGCCGTAAAGAAGCAAGGGAAAGTACAGAGCCACCTCCACAGTCATTCACTGCTGATATTTAGTCTCGGCGAAGCTGATCCACTGTGGCGGTCTGAACTTAAGGCGTAGTGACTCGCCTCTCAGGCTCTCTGTGAGTTTCTGAGCTCTTAACCCTCTCCTCTGAGCCCGCGGGAGGATCAAAACTTGCCACCTTTTTATCTACTCTGACTGAGAACCATCCCATCTAGATGCAGTGGGCTGCAGGATATTGGAGAAGCCAATAGTGAGAAAGGGGGGCAGGACTTTTGCTTCTCTGCACTATAACTTGAGGCTATCAGACATAACTCGGAGCAAAGGTTTTTCAAACTCGCATAGATGCCTCCAGCTGAACACCAGAAACAAAATTAAACTGCTAGGTTCCATTACCATCATCCTTAACCTCATAAAATTTAGTTGAAAGTATTGGAGCTGAAAATTTGCATCATGCTCACAGCAAGAATAACTGAAATCAAGCAATATACTTTAATGCAGATGCAAGATGTTATCAGCCATATTTCTCAGATTAAACACAGGAATGCGCTGAGATTTGTGACCGCAGACTTAAAAAGTGTTGAAAGTTCTTTCACATCATTGGCGTCTACTCACAATTCCTCAGTTGCTTAGAAAATAACTAACATGTGGAAAGACTGACACGGTTGGCACTTAAACAGTGCGAGAGAGCGAGATCACATCAAGTCTCATCAGTTTCTCAGATGAAGGTTTAGATGCCGTTAACTAAGACAACTTTGTCACCGACACTGGGGATGAGGATTTTTTTTTTAGAATTAGATTACTGTGCAAGATTGATGTTTTGTGCAAACCACAGTGAATAATTTCACTTGGATTACAAAGTAGCCACATTCCCATGCCTGGGAGTCCTCATGTTTCAGCTCAGCTTGCTGAATCCAGAATGGTGTAAAAATAAATAAGAGAAACTAAAGCACCTTAGGAACTCAATAGTCAATATTCCCTTTAAAAGTAACACATAGTAATGATTTTACAGGATAATCCTCTTAACTTTAGCCACCGTAATGTGAAATTTTGAAGCCTATGGTACTTATATTTTGCTGCCTAGAAAATCCATAAATTTAAACAATTCTCAGTTGGTTAAAGGGGTCAAAATCATTACACCACCTCACTAAACTTTTGACACAAAACAGAAAGACTTACGTTTTTGCACCGTTTGAAATATTTTGACTCAACTAATATGAAGTCTAATCAGACATGGAAGCATTTTTTTCATTGTTGCCTAATTTGGTGAGACTGATTGAGGTCCCAGTTTCCTGCTCTTTACTAATAGGAGGGTCACCCTGTGTGGTCCTCTGCTGCTGAAGCCAGTCTGCTTAAGGGTTTGACATATTGTGCCAAAAATGCAACTCTGCATATCGTGATTGTAACCAGTGGTTATTTCAGCTACTGCTGCCTGTTCTGTTATCACAAGCCAGTCTTTCTATAATTCTCTGACCTCTGATGCCTGTAACCTGTTTTTCATTCACAGAAATGTCAGTTTTCGAACTGTTCTTTGTAAACCTGAGTAGTAGCCTTATGTGACAATTTCAGTAGATCAGCAGTTTCTGAAATACTCAGAAGCCACCATGCCACATTCAAAATCACTTAAATCCCACTCCTGTCACATTCTGATGCTCAGTTTAAAGTTTAGCAAGTCATGCTTGCCATGTCTAAATGACTGAATGCTTAACTACATTGAACTGCTGCCATCTGATTGGGTGATTCACTGTTTACCAAACAATCAAAGAGGTGTATCTAATTAAGTACCCCTTAAGTGAATGGATATGAACAGATGCAGAAGGCCACTGAGTGCCACTAGACTGCTTATTCATATTCAACCTCCTGTTCAAAAAATATTTGCATCCTACATGCAAATATCCAAAGAATACTGTGAAGCAGATTCAATTCAGCAGACCAATACACTGTCACAGCTTAAACAGAAACTCTTACTCTTTCATCTGGACTTTTTATGCATCCTTCTCCAAAGATACAAAGTGTGTCTTACCTCACAGCCTGTTAGTCACTCAACCAGACAGTCCAGTCAGGGTGATTCAAAGATGCATAGAGAAACCAAAGGTGAGAGTTTTCTAAAAATTGTGACTTTTCTCAGAAGACTCCCTCTACTTTTTAACTATCTGTCTGGGTGCTGCCGCTTCATCTGTTTTCCTCCTGTCTCTGAAAGTCTTCTCACACAAGCCTCTCTTTTTCTAACCCTCTCCAAAGGAAGCCAAAACTGCTCCAAATGGTTCAACCAGGCACCGACTTCTCAGGCTTTTCCCTCTTTGTGTTATTTTGTTGGCTGGGATCATTAACTTGGTCCCATGAGAACACGAGGAGGTAAATAACCACCCCCTCCTTCCTGTGGAAGCTGTCAATCACTTGTGATGATGAGGAGGTGAGGGGCTGCTTTTAGCCTCTAAGGAAACACTCCTGATTGGTCACCAGGGAGCAGAGGTGCCCGGCATGACAAATGGGAGCTCTAAGATGGCTAGGATTGCTCTGTTAGGGTTGCATGCACAGCCATAATAGACTTTTACACAACTCACTCATTTGCATGTCATTTAGAATAAAGCTGCAGACTTGTCAGACTTGACAGCAAATGTCTCTGCATCTGGTTTTGAGGAAAAAAAAAAGTGCTTCGTTTAATACGTTGGCAGTTGGGTAAATGCTAGGGTCAAGCTGAATATTGTCAAGATCTTTTAAATGACACTTTGGTACAGTCTGGACACTCAGCGGGGGGTACTACGAGGGATGCATTAAGCTGCCGTTGCTATGGCAGTTTGGCAGGAGCAGGGATGCATCCTGCTTCTCGAGCCAAATGCCATTCTAATCTTTTCACTGGCCAACCCTCAGCTCTCTCTTCACAGATTGTTTGTTTCTTCATCAAGCCTACCGCTGTCTTTTAGTTTCCTCTTCCTCCCGACATCCAATGGCAATTTGAAGTCAACAGCATTTTGTAAGGAAGTGAAATGTGTAGAGATACTGTTACTGAGACAATACCAAGACTAAACACTTTAACTGACAAATGAAGAGACACAACAGACACATTAAGCACGGCTGTGAATCTGATGCCTGTGCTTGACTCATTCTGAACACTAATAGATTTGTAAACAGCGCTCAGCAAATCCATTTTCAATGCAAAACACATAGAAAATGCTAAAGTAATTAAAGTTTATGTACTGTGTTAAATTCATTCAAAAATGTAAACTTCCATCAGATAAAATACATGCAGAAAGGTTCATTTAATAACCTTTTAATAAATAAAAAGGTTAATTTTAATTCCTTAAGGTTAATTTTGTCAAGATGATTATGACACACAACTAAGTAATAGTCAAAATTCAGTTTTTCAGAAAATTTTAATATTCCTTAAGATGAATATAATTACTTCACATGTAATTATACCATGTACCACCCTGTTTTTGCACTCAGCATTTGATGAAGGGCCATTTTACAGGAACTACTGCATCAATGTGGAGGGGATCACCCCGTGGTTCTGATGAGCTGTTAAGAGACAAGTTTTTTTTTTTATAATTAGTGTCCTTTAGCGTGTCTCCAATGTTCTTCAAAGACTTTTCAAATCTAAATGTATTCTATACCACATATAACCATGAGCAGTTGACAAAAATGTTGCACGAAATATAAAATGAAAACAGCCCTGCCCTCCCAGCCCCCAATAAAAACTGAAATAATTGCAAGTTCTCTTATTAAAGGGCCTGCAACACATCTATGAATTAATTTTGCACACAGAAAATTATTCTTTTGTAACAAAATGACATAAAATCATGGCTATTTACTTTGATTTGAGAGATAGGTAGATGTGCGAGGCCAGTGAAAACTGATTTTCTCTTTTTGGTCATTCCAAAGGTCACATCCTTCTCTGAACTGTAAAAACATCAAATAAAATTTTTTTTTAAAAAAGTCTGTTTTTGTTTTTATCTTTCCACAAAAGAAAATGTGTCTGGGTTGTGGTTTCCAGTAACCCGTCTCCACCTCTCCTGCTGGAAACTGAGGCTGTTCCTTGCTCTGGTTTGACACACAAGGTTTCTCTTGCTTTCAAGAAAAGAGAAATAAGATCTTTATTTTTTAGATATATGAGATAGAGTCCTGACAGAACTTTTAATTAAGTGCTTTAGCTGTCACTAATAAGTTTTTCACGTCCTCAAACATTTTAAAATAAGCAGTTGATAGTTTGTGTAACTACAATATGCAGTTTTGAAATTATACTGTGTAGCCAATCTGGAAACTATGACACAAAGTAATGCCAAGGATCACCTGTTAAGTCATAAAGCAATTATTATATTTTATCCAATTTCACTCACCCCCAACAGGCCTGTTTGCAGCCAGGCCTGTAGAATTAAGAAATATGGCCAGCCTTACAAAAATCGTTCCATTGATGACTCACCCTGAAGGTCACAAACAAACCCAGAATAACTCCTAAACACTGCAATCTTCATTTGTCAAACTTAGGGTCAGTGTTCATTATTCAACAACTAGAAAGGGACTGAGCATGGGCAAGTTTCAAGGCGATATTGACTGGTGAGCATAAAGAAAACAATGACCCATCTCACATTTAGAAAAATAATTTTTCTGGTAGACAAGACAAAAGTGGAACTTTTTGGAAATCATCCTGCTGCATCCTTCATAAGAAATATAACTTAAAAAATGTACATCATACAGAAAACTTTAAATTGGAGGGAGGCTTGTTTTGCCATTTCAGGACCATGATGACTTGATGTTTGTAGCAGAAATTCTAACCCTACCAAGACAGTCATCCAAACACCAGGAAGTTCACTTCTGAAGGGCTGAAACTAAAACCAAACTGGTGGCTTTGGAGTGGCCTTGCCAAATCCCATTGAGATGATGTGGAATTACCTAAAACAGATTCTTCATGCTTGAAACCCCTCCAATGTCCCCAGCATAAAACAACTCCGCAAAGAGTGAACCAAGATATTTCCACGAAGATTAAAGACTCATTGCCAGTTATCATGGGAGTTGTTAACTGTTATCAAGGATGTTACCACCAGTTATTAGGTTTCAGAGGCTTTTTCCAACAAGGCCAGGTTGGTCTGGATAACTTAATTTCACTTTATAAAATGAAGGAAATTCTAAAACTGCAATTTGTTTTTCTTCATATTATCATCTGATATTAAAAGTAGTTTAATGCTATAAAATAACAAAAGAAATTGTTAGGGGGGGAAATAATTTTTCACAACACCCTATCTTAAGTAACCAGTGTAAAATCGCAAGTCGAAAATGATTGTTTCTGTTTCTGCATTTGTATCGGTGGCAGTGAAGCTTACACATATTCTAAAATAATCCCCCTATAATTACAGCCTAAAAAAAAATCACATGTATTCCCTTATCAATTAATAGCATAACTGTCCACAAAATTATTCCAAACAAATGAATATTCATCTCCATTAAATGAGGCCATTTGCTGCCTAAGGCAGTCCTCTTGATGATGGCTGGCACATCAAGCTGCATTAATTAGAAGAAGACCTGCAGAGGGCCAGAAACGCCCTCCTGAAAAGTAAGATAAGTAGTTGGAGCAAAACAGGCCATGAAATTGAATGTTACATAAATGTTAATAATTGGGAAAGAAGAGGGAGGATTTTTTTTTTTCTTCCACCTGCATAGTCATCATTTCATAAGGTTAGCTATCAATTTGCAGTATAAGCAGTTCCACAAGAAAATGCATGTCATGCCAAACAAAGAAATCCTAATTTATGCATGCAAATGAGAATTTTTAAAGTAACACGTTTAAAATAAAGAATCATTAGACAGCTTTAAAGCAGGCAAATAGGCTGAGTGAGGTAGAAACAATTTGAATAGTCTCAAATGCAAATTCATTTATCTTCAGCAGCCGGGAAATAAACAGTAAAATCAACTCACATGCTAAAGTCCTGAGAAATCTTTGAGATTATTTTCAAGCACAAAACAAAAAGTAATCTCCCATTAAGAGCTGAGCTCTCTATTTCAGTAGCACATTGAGGAGAGAATAAACAAAACATACAGTAGCAACCTAGCTGCTCTGTTTTCCTCACGCCCTCCTTCATTGATGGATCTCCCCACCCAACCCCAGCCCCATCCCTGGCTATATGCTCATGCAAGCATAAATCATGACCAGCAAGCATCACGTCCACCAGGCCATTTCATGGATATGTTCTTCATTAATGCACCCCCACCTCCTTTTTGGGGTTGAGCAGTTGCCCCTGACTCCCCACCCACCCTCACAACAAAAAGACAAAGAGATGGCAAATGGAGAGACAAAGTGGGGGGGGGGTACACAAACCTGGGGGACCACATTTTGATGAGTTTCTAACTATGAGGCCCGGCCTTGAACAGATGGGACCATGTCTCCAGGGTTATGCTGCATCGCTGCGTTTAGCGCACACACACCCCACCCCATACATCCCTTTAACCAACTCCTGCTCACCAAACGATGCTGTGCATCATTTGGTGCCCATCACATCTACTCTAGATGTGATGGGCAACATAAAAGAAAATGTCTTTTATAATATTATGTTTGGCATCAAACTTCTATGTAATCACAGTAATTAAACTCTGAAGGTAAATGTCTAATTAGGTTAGCATGTGCTTACAGGCATTAGGATGGTCTTTTTCAGTACAAGTGCTGATCTAAGCGGCTATAATAATTTTCCTGACTCAAACAGTCCTCACTCTGCCAGTGAACAATAAGATGAAAGCAAAGGCTGTCCTCGTCATGGCAAAAGTTCAAATTTTTAATTGCTTTTATGCCTTAAGACATGCTGCCAATGACTAACCTACAATCAGCTTGAATATTAGCCAAATGAATAAAAATGCTGTTCAAAAGCTAATTAACGCTCACAGTGGTTTATCTTCAGAGCAGGTAAAGTTAGTTCAAAGAAATCTAGTATGTTTTAGGTATACGCTCTCAAAGGACATGCCATCTTGTTTCTGCATTTAGCTTGAGGTTAGCAGGCTAAATAAGCAGGACTGGTGTGGGAAGCGACCTGGTATTGATCCTAATGCCCCTCAGCAGCGTAATGGTCATGAAAATGCCAACATCAGATTTAAGCTTATGCGCCTCTCTATTTTTCTACTGCAGCAAATTAAACTAACTTATTCTGTGCACATACATACAGAGATTTAATTTAGTTTGAAATGTTTATGAAACCTGATAAGCCTCACTGTTTATATTTATGAAAGGGCAACGTTCTAAAGAAACTCTATTAACATTTGTTCTGTTAATTCTATACAAGCATTCACAATCCTTACAACTATTGCAAAAATATTGACAAAAAAAAAAAAAAAAAATACTGTTTGCATTTTGCCAGAAAGCATATAGGGAATATCTACAGCAAATAAGTGGAAGAAGGGGCTTTGGTCAGATGACACCAAAATAAACTCTTGCTCAAAACTTGCAAAGAAATTAGCAAGAAATTAGCACTCCACATCATGATTAACATACCATCCCCATGAAGAAACTTGATGATTTGTTTCACCAGGTCAAATATGACTATATTTGTGATAGGTCTATATTTGTATGGCGGTGACAAAGGTTGCAAGGACATTAAAGCTGGTAAGAGTTAACAGCAAGATGAAAGAAGCTACAAATGGGAATATCGGAGAACAACATTTGTGAAAGACAATTTAAACAAAATATCAATACAATTAAGTTTTTATTGAAATTCTAAGGGCCCTGAATACTTTACACAGTACTTCAAAGTTTTGCCGACAAACTGTTTTTGAACAATAAAGTAAACTTTGCTATTCAAAAAGAAGTCTTTATATTTTATTGTAAGTACTATAACAAGGGATCAAAAGAAACTATTGTGGTCAAAATAAAAAGTCACTGATCATGTCCCAAAGAAGCTGGTTGTACTTTGTGGCTAAAAAAAATATGGAAAATGCTTTACTGTCTGGTGCTTTCTCGCTTAAACAAATATGGGAAGGGATTTTGGAAAAGAAATATCATCTACTATTTTAAGTCCACACCACAAACTGCTCCTCAGAAAGTCTTGACGTTTCTTTTTTTCCTATTTTTTTTTTTTTTTTTTGTTTTTTGCGGAAAAGAAAACGTATCTACTTTTTTGAAAGGGTTCAGTGAATGCCTGCTGCATTCTTTCTGCTTAGATGACTCAGTAATTGCTTCCAGCTTGTGTGGGAATCTATCTCAGAGAATTTATCACGTTTTTATCGCAAATCTCCAGGTAACTATCTTTATCAGAGATCATGATAGTAAAGCTTTCGCCCCTCCAGCCCTTGCACTTTCTGGCTGTACACCCAAACCCCCGGCCTCAGTTTGTATTCTTGCTTTACAAGCAGTAGTCGCTTTCAAAGACAAAACCTGTTCGACAAATGCAGATAAGAAATTGTTCTCCGCCGGGTGAGGAGTTTTCAGACAATGCTGTTCCTCTGTCTCTGTTAAACATTACAACCGTCACACTTGACCAAGTTTTGCTGGACTCAATCTGAACATCTGCGGTGGGGCTGTGTTCACATGTCCAAGGAGGCAGTCAGAGCCAAATGCCTCAGCCCAGCTGTTTGAGTCAGGATTAGCTAAATTTCAGTTTCTCCGAGGTGTTTAAAAAACTATTGGCTTGGCCATGTTGACATTGTTGGTGAGCAGTTAACATTTATTGAGATGAGATTTCTAAAACAGCGATATATTGTAGATAATCCTCAGGGTTGATATCTAATAATGATGTATTTACCATCAATTTTATCTTAGGGATGCACAACTGAATATTCTCACTTGCTGTCCGTCAAGACGTCAAACCATTTCTTCAGGACAGCACAGGACATTCCTGAATCTTCGATGCACAATCTCTAAAGTTAGGGTTAAACTGGCATTTAAAAAAAGTACATCTTGATTACTGCAACCCCTTATATTACAGTATCTCACAAACACATCAAATTCAATGCACATAAAATGGATAGAGCTGTGCCAATAGCGGGCACTGTTCCTTTGTCTTGTTTAGTTTTCAAATTCTTTACTTCCCCATTTAGTGTTGGTTGTTTCACCAGATCAAGCAAGTTTACACAAGCAGGCAATCACAGTGAATTGCCTTGCAGCTGAACGTCCACATTAATATTAAATAGATGATGTAGTAAATGAAAGACTCGAGAAGTACAAGCTACAATAGTGTAATTTGTGTAACAGGACGTGGTTTTTGTTTTTTTCTTTCCTGTTTGGTGACATTTTTCTTACCATACTTCTTACCAGTTGGTGGTGGTAAGCCATCACAGTCCTAGCAGTGGTGTCAACCACACCTCACCAAGAAAGGAATTTCTGTTGACTTCTTGCTTAGAGTCGCTCTCAGCAGCTGATTGAATCCCTCTTAAGGAGCTGAGAATAGCATGTTGTTCTAATAATTGCATGGTCGCAAGCATTAACTATTAAATGAACCAAAGTATTTGACAAAGAAAGTTACGGCTAAAACATTAGAGTGACACATGGGATAAGTATCTACTAAAAACAGGAAGAAAGGCATTTTCAAAGAGCCAAAGAAAGTAGAGAAACTAATTGTCAATATTTGAAATTTCTTGCTGTTGCTATGGATTAATCTATAGTCATGGTCTACAAAAATCCTTTCTGATTACCAAAGAACTGCAGAGTCATATGGTTTGTACAAGCAAAAGTACCTTAAAAATCTTACTGTTGCCAAAAAAAATAAAATATAATAATAATAATTAATAATAGCAATGTTTGCAATTAAATTTCAAACCCTCCAATGGGAGTGGTCAATGATCTCATTAACAACATTTCAGTTAACAAAAACATGCATGTGTTCACTACTTATTTTACATACTTTTATGAAAAAAGCAAGACTTTGTTACAGTCATATTAGTATTTTCCAAAGCTTCGCAATGCACTGAACTGCATTCATCAGGTTGTCATCTGCAGTGAATTAAATGTTCTTTTAACTAAAATCAGTGCTTGATTAATTCTGACCTTTCACCTCTTCAGAATAAAGACTGGCTTCTTGGGAATATTCAAAATTCATGGTCCTAAAACTTGACTGTGGATATGCACACACATAAT
Organism: Poeciliopsis paucimaculata; assembly: GCA_903067055.1. Lineage (NCBI taxonomy): Eukaryota > Metazoa > Chordata > Actinopteri > Cyprinodontiformes > Poeciliidae > Poeciliopsis > Poeciliopsis paucimaculata. The sequence goes on from CAEGAD010004480.1 coordinate 66,476, forward strand.
TCTTAACATCCTGCTTCTTTGTGCTGTTATTGGCTGTCATAATGGGAGTGATCTAGCGGCAGCTCTTGTCCCGTCACAACAACCAGGCACAAAAGCCTCGCAGCTGCTAATGAAGTTGGCACTGAGAATGCAATGGATATGGTTGTGTTTATGATTTGGAAGCAGGGCTGTGGAAACAGAGCTAAGTGATGAAAACAATAGTGACATTTTTACATTCAAAGCGCATTGACCAAAATTATCCATTTATTTTGCCAAATGAAGTCAATTCTAGAACTAGGAAAAAAGAATAGCATTAAAATAAGACAACACATTTGCTCAGTCTTTCAAAGAGTAAGAAAAAAAAAAAAAAATAGGAAACTTACCTCATGGAAAAAAAAGAAAATCCAAGTGAGTTCAGCCATATTTGCATGTCCAGATTTTGCCAGAGCAAGACTGTATTGCTTTATAAAAACAGGATAGATAGGACAAAACCAAGACTGCTCATAGAAAGATGGTCTTTACCTTTCTTTCTGTATTATTTCACTCTCACTTACTGTGAGAGTGAAATAATACCTTTTTGCCAGATGAATGTTTTCACCAGATGAATGTTTTCACCAACAGCTGTTTTATGAGGAAGCTGCCATATCAGAAGTCCTCAGCTGTCAGCAGATGTGAAGCATGTGAAAACAGGGACGTTTTTGTGACAAAGCATCTGGCTCCCGTCTGAACTGACTTTGTAACTAAATAACTCAAACAGCCAAAACTCTGTTAATGAGTTCATAAAGTTCAGCGCTTCTCCCAGCTCTCCTCCATGCACGTGTTCACTCATGCAGACTGCAACATGCCTGTTTCAGTAGAAAAAATAACAAGCATCCAGGTACGAGGCTTAATGTGTTCTGATCGATCTGATTCTAAAATCAATAATGTCTTTTTCAGAAAGACCTGCAGGATTCCCTACTGCTCTCCCTGAGCTGACCAGCTTTCTACTTGATTCAACCAAATCAAAATTTTAAGAGTTGGAACTCCTTCAGTCCAACAGAAATGCTTCTTGATCAGATCTTACCTTCTTCCCCATGGCTGTATGTTCTCTCTCTGGTGGAGAAGGAAGAAGCAGAGAATTATTTTTAGACGGTTGGCTATTTCCCTGAGGAGGAAGACAGGCAGGAGACAGAAGACTGAAAGGTGTTCTTGCCTGCAAACACTCCTCTTTACTAGGGTGTGTATTCGCAAATACCTCCCTTAGACACACACACACACACACGCATGCATGCAGCCTGTCATCTGCTTTACAGGTTTATACAGGATCACGGAAGGCTCTGAAGGAGTATTTAACCCTTTGACAAGCTGCCACTGAAAGGATCAAGTTTTTTATTCCTATAAATTACGAGAACTGGCAGAAAATCGACTCCATCAAGGATGGGGTAAAAGTAAATGGCTGCACTGATTTTGTCTTTGCAAGACTCTAAGATGGACTCTGGCATCAGATAATGCTGATTGAGGGCCTATTTTCAGTGTCACTGTTGCCTGTTTTGTGTAACCAAGCAGAGACAATAAAGATCAAGAGGAGAGAGGGAGAGGAAGGGCGGGGAAGCGGGGTATCTCACTGTTTAGCAAGAGAGAATTGGTTTTTCCTCCATCCTAATGAGAATTCATCCTTTGAGATGGATGACTCACTCTGAAAACAATTTCGTACTTGTAATAATGAGATCATATTTGAGGAATTGGGTGTGCATCCCTCGAGTAAAAGTGTGAAGAGTTTTAGCCAAAACTAAATTTATTTGTGTGGATTTTATCTGTTGAACTCAAGAAACGCTTCCATATGTACATTCATGGTATATAATTTGAAGTTTCAAGGCAAAAAATAATAATAGTAAAAACAAAAAACTTTGGCAAGCTTAACAGAGTCCACTGGGGCAAACTTTTTAAAGCAGGAACACTTCTGCTCAAAACAAAACAAGAACAATGATACCAAAGGTCTGGAAACCGACAGCGTCAGCTTGTGTGAGATTAGATGCACAGGAAGTTTGGAGATAAGTAAATCCCTAAGTGTTCATGAGGTTATTTTAGTTTAGATAGTTTATTAGATAGGTTAAGCTACTTTATTTCTTACTAATCAGCTTATGCCTAAGGGACAAAACCTATTGAGCTCTTCAGAAAAAAAAAAAAAAAAAAAACTAATTGCACAGGATAGACATCTGTTTGAGCAAGTACATGTCATCATCTTTCACCTTGATTTAGGATGGCTTGGAAAGCAGAAACGGCTCACCTTTAAAGTAATTTTATTTTATGCCTCAAAAATTTCTTAAAAGAAATCTTAAAAGATGGCATTTAAGATTTCTGACACTTGAATGGGGGAGATGTAAAATGCCCTTGACGGTGTTCAGGAGAGTTTATAGCCTATAATTGAGATTTTTATTTTTAACTCTTCCTTTCTCTACAGCAAGCAGAAAGATCTGAAATTTAACCGTCACTAAATTAAGGCAATTTAAAATACTTCTCTCATTTTAAGTTTTTGCAACAGATTGAATTTGGACATTTTGAAGATAAACAATGATAGAATAATAGGTTTTCTCAAAAGCAGCTAGGTAAATCCTCGGCTGAGATAGATCTTAGGATCTCACCACACATGTGGCAAGAAAACAGATTGTATGTCTTTATTCAAATTTAAATGCATGCATTTTGGTGAATGGTAATAATGGTTTGACATTTTGGAAAAGAAGTTAAATGTTCTATACAAGATCTACTGGGTCCCCAGGTGGTTAAATAATTATTACTCAGAAAATAAGTCTAACTCCTTTGCCTTGCCATGCGAGCAAATTTAATATTTCAGCCTGTCAAAAACAGTGAATCTTCATCAGTGTTGACAAAATGTTTGGCCATCACAACATGAGATTGGGTAACTTTGATGTTAATCGCTGCAGTTAATATCAAGTTATTTTGTGTATTATTTGTCAGTAGATGCTAAAAATAAGGATATGTGTAACGCAGATGATGGAGTTTTGTTTACCTTAAGCTACTTATCTTTGTATACATTTGAAACGCAAGGGACATGTGCAGTGGTCTCACAGAAGTGGCCCCATCAATTTAGCTCTATGAAAAAATAGTTAACTTTTTTATTCAGTAAGAAAAGAAAGTTTCATTTTTCTTACAAAGAAGAAGGTCAACTTGTAAATGTAGATTTTTTATTTGTGAAGATACTAGTTAATATGCCATGAGAACATTTTTCCAAAGTTGCAGATGTTTGCTGCCAAGGCGGTGGTGACCAGAAAAAAACTGTTGAATGAGATGGGAAGGGACTTTTCACACACCTGTGGAGGTGGGGTGATTACACCTTTATAATTCCTTTGAGCAAAGTAGAATTGGATGACTTCAGCAAATTTCCAGCAAACAGCCAAACCCCAGATTAACTCACCACATGTGGATGTGAAGAGGCTTCAGACATTTACAGCAGATGTGCACTGTCAACCCAATGCTGCAAAAATCCAGTCTAGGAAAGTATCAAAGCTCTCATCTATTGTTTCAAGGTAGAATCTTGTCAAACTTGTGGAGATAGCAAGGACTAGAAGTGGAGAGCACGTCTAATGAACCGCACAGCAATGCTTTATCTGTGGGATTGTGTTTCATACTGCTGGAGCTGATCAACCGTGTTTAGTTTATTTGCTTTCATCGCCTCAACAAATATTCTCCAGAGTTACTCCAGAGGAAGGAGAACTCCACTTTCCCGGAACAAATAAAAAAAAAATAATAATGCAGTTTGTTAAAAAAAAAAATCTCAGATCAGATGTCTGGTGAAAACTACTTCAAACCTTGGGCATGAAGAAAAAAATATCACATGTCTTTCGATTGAATCAAGAGTGAAATAAATCAGCTTTGGCATTTTGCAATTTCATAAGAGTTTCACAATCTAGTTGATACAGCTTCAGTATTTCCCTCTGTGTGTAAAAACGTACTGCTCCTTCAGGACAGCTCACAGCTGACAAATACAACTTTTGAATTATAAAGTTGGCGTTACATTAAACATTCACAACACTTTCAAAAAACATCTTAGCAGGGGATTTTTGTCAGCTAAAGACCTGCTTTTCACTGAAAACACTTCTAACAATATCAACAGATTTGACCCAAGGATATGTCATTTTCCAACAGTGTCAAGGCAAAGTCATAGATTCACTCACAGCAGCTATTGGGTTATGTCTTAAATCTAAGTTGAGACAGAAGTTGGGTAGCTTAACCAAACACTGGGATAGAAAGTGAGAGCTTTATAATTCCCCATTTTGCAACAAACTGGTGACCTGTCCAGGGTGACCCCGCCTCTCGCCCGAAAAGCCTCACTGGAGATAGTTACCAGCATCCCTCCCAATCCCCGTAGGGACAAGGGTGTAAATGAATGAATGAATGAATGAATGAATGAATGAATGAATGGATGGATGGATGGATGGATGGATGATTCCCCATAATCCTGCAAAGACCAAAATACAGTATTTATCCAATGACTCAATCAGCCGTTTCCATAGTAATATTAAGAAATACTCAAATGTAAAACAACGTTTTATTCTGTTAATATTAGCATGTTGTGTTAATGACTTGGGTGAATATTGGTGTACGAGAACCAACTTGTTAGGAAAAAATAAGCCTTCTACCTGTCAAAATAGCAGGCACAAGTTTGTGCCAACTAAGTTCGATGTTTACACTGCAAAGCTATTATTAAGTCAGAATAGACTTGCTCTAATTTGTACAGTGTTATATAGGATTAGGGTTTGTTACAAAGTTAAACTGCAGCAAACAGCAACTGTAGTATAACTAGTACTGAATTGGAATGATCTGTTTATGTACAATACCTTGCAATAAAATTTTTTTTTAATAAATTGGTGCTAATTAAATAAACTAAATACATTTTAAAAAGGCTCTCTGTTTGTGGAGAACATCATTCTGTTGTCAAAGATTCCATCTTGAGTTCACGTTTTCTAATATAAAATATATTGAAGTGTGAGAAATTACACATTTTTAACTTTTCACAATTGTGCTTCTGTGGCCATGTTATCATGATAGATTATATAAATATATATTGTTTTGTGTTTTCTGTGTTCTTTACTAGCTGTGCTTTTGGGGTTAGACCTCAAAGAATAATTCATTTTGGCTAAAAAATAAAGAATATGTTGTTGTCCATCACTTACTCTGCCAGTATCAGTATCGCTCCACCAATAACAAAGATATCAAGGGAGAAACGAAGATCTCAGGGAAATATCAGGTTATCAGACATATAGAGAGATGACCATTTCTGAGATAGATATGAGGGCTATGTAGCGAATAATAAAACTGAGCTATTTTGTGTTGCATATCTATAACTAAATGGTGTGGCAAAATTAACAAAATAACCTAAATTGCGTTGTTTGAAACCACTAGTCTGGAGTTTGACTTTTGAAACTTTTAATTCTTCTTTAGAGTGCTGGTTTGATAGGTATCCTCCTCTTCACTGGACAGATCTCCATACATTTTTGCTTTCCTAACCGAGCAGGCAATGATGCAATCAGTCCTTTTTGTCTTGCATCATTGTGTAATCCACTGATGTCCAAGTTAAGCATTCCAAACGTATCGTTTTTTTTCCTCCATTGCAAGTTTTATTTGCCTTGTGCAGGAAAATGTTTTATTTCATGCACAAGGCATGGAGGAAAAAAAACGTATCGTTTTTTTTTCCTCCATTGCAAGTTTTATTTGCCTTGTGCAGGAAAATGTTTTATTTCATGCTTTTTCACATATTTCATCATTTAAAAAAAATTAACATAACCATCGTGAGACACATGTCTGAACACAGCTGAAATGAAAAAGGTACACAAATGATGATATATGATCTTTAAACATTAAAAGTAAAGGCATACGATTGGAAGTTGAACTGCTGACCTTTTTGTCATTTTCCCCAAACAAGAAGAACATTTCAAATAATCTTGGTTAGTCTCATCTGTTTTGATATATTAATACACTATGACCATATGGCTGTGTGGCAGATATTGTCACATAACATGTGCTGTGAAATATCACATCTCTGAGCATATGCTAAATGGTTGCTAATTGGCGTGCTGACAGTCTGAACCGATGTCACGGATGTCCTATAAAACAAGTGTGATAACAACAAGCTCAGGGAGGAAAACATCTGGTTGCTCGAAGTTCTTGGTGTTGCATGGGAGTCATTTCTCAGCCACATAGTTTGCTGCTTGTTGCGCAAGACTGAGGAACGAACAAAGCTGTCTGTTGAAAGCTGCCTGGTGGTGTCCTCAAGTGTCCCGCTGATGTAATTTAAACAGCCAATCATTCACTGCCAAGCCTTGCCAAGGAACAGGCAAAAAAAGAGGTTGACCAAACTTGACCGACTGTCCCACCCTTCTCTGTCTCTGTCTGTGTGTATGATCACAATAAAATATAAAAGTGTTTGGCCTCTAATGTGTGCTCTTAAGTATTTCAAACGCACATAAACACATATTTACTTTCTGAACCTGCATATTCTATACATGTAAGGACATTTAATCAAATAATTTAAATGTTTGGATGTTTTTGTTGTTTTTTTTACAGTTTTTATTGGTCCGGTGTAGTCTCTTTTTCCAAAAGAGGCGTGTTAATCACATTTATGCCAGTGGGAGCAAGAGGCAGAACAGATGGCATGAATGAAATGAGATTTTACAGGCTTTATGAACACAGCTCCTCCAGTGCTGCACCATGAGTATGGAAAACAGACGAGGAAAAACAATAATTCTAACAACACACTCAATGGATCATTTAAAACAAAAGCAGTATAATTGATTTCAAAACAACTGACTATGAATGAAAGACTGACAAAATGTTGTCAGAAAGTGTCACTTTTAGCACTCGCCTTTAAATCTCCTAGAAAACCTTAGAATGAAAAGTTATCTTAAGTATAGTTTTGTTAATAAAGTTCTTTGGTCAATTATAGCGGACACGTAAACCTAAATCATTTCTATTCCTTAGATATTGACTTTAAATAAAATACAAATATCACCACCGAATATTTATGACTTTATGTACTCTATTCAATATTTGGAACTTAGATCATTTTAGGATTTACCAGTTAGTTTTTTCAATCTCCCAATTAGAAGAACGATCTAAAAAAAATTGCTTATTGCTGTTAAATATTCTACATGCTTGTTTATATTGCTAATTTTTATTAGGGAGGTACATAAATTCAATAGTTTTTTTTTTTTTTTTAAATAGTTTCCATCATATTAAGAAATACTGAGAAATAGCGAGTCCTCCTCATGTTCCTCTTTGATTGACATTTCAGCTCATTAATACAAGATACGGACTGCACAGTGTGTGTGTGGGGGTGTGTGTGCGTGTGTGCGCGAGTGGTTGACTGTCTCTGTGTTGCCCTGTGGTGGACTAGCGACACTGTCCAGGGTGTACGAAATGTCTCGCTGGAGATAGGCAACAGCACCCCTCCGGACCCCACTAGGGACAAGGGTGTAAGAAAATGGATGGATGATATGATATTTGATATAAAGGCTCTTACTGTGCAAACACAATGACAGCTGACCAAGACTATTCTGAATATGTCACCATACCAAATGAAATGCTATTTACACCACTGATTAGGATAACACTAAGTGGTTTTATTCTGATTATGAAATTATACATAAAAAGGCGAATTTATTGTATCCTTCACCTCTGAATTCAGAGCTATCATTTGCAGGGAGCAGCTACTTCTGATCTGCTGGGTACTTAACACATCAGGGAGAAAATCCTTCAAGTTAGTAAGCACTCAAGAACTATGGAATGTATTTGAACAGCGGTCAGTATGGTGCAGCATATTAAGTAGTGAAGAGACGATCCCTGAAATGACAACGAAAAGACTGAGGCTTTGTAGCATTTGATTTGAGAGATATTGTGCATGACTAACACCTTAATGAGCTCCACTGTGCTCCATTTTTCATGTGCAGAGATTTTTTTTTTTTTTTTTTGCATAAATCTTGCCCTTGAAACCACAGGGCCAAGGCTCTTTTGTTGCTTAACACACTGAGTCTCATTTTGGTTGTGACCTTCCTCTGTCCTCCCCGCAGCTGCTCCTGATGCTAAGGAGTCGGCTCAAAACGGACGGACGTCCTGCTGGGAACAGCAGCAGCCCTCTGCCACAGGCTCGATTTGCGTCCAGCGGCAAAGATGAAAAGATAAGACATGATATAAAATATTATGTCTCAATCGCGTGCTTTCAGGAAGCAGGTCGCAAAAAAATATGATCTCCATTCTGTTTATTTTCCCCCAAACTGTTAAGTGTTTAGAGGAGAAAATGGCTCTGAGAGAAATGCGGCACATCTGTGGGGTTTTGGTAGTAAGCACACAACACATCCAAACATCCCGTTCTGTCTCTTCAGGCTTGTTTAAATCAAACCCAGTGGTAGTCAGGTTATCCCAATTTCACTTACACAGCTGTGAAGGTTAAACCTGTTGACAAGATTGAAGAATCTTTCCAGCCTTTCAAATAGTCTAAGTATACAAAAGCCTTATATCCTAGCTATTTCCAGCATCAGCAAGCTGTAGTAGGAGTTTCTCACCATCCAGGTTTGTGTTAAATATTGCAACAGATTATCTGAAATGTCTTCCTTGCAGAAAGTTCCAAGGACATGCCAGAGCCTAATTGATAGCCTGTAGAATCTAATCTTTAAACGCTTAATTATGTTTGACTGTTTGATATGATTGAGTGTGAAGAGAAATTAACAAACTCTATTCAATATTCAATAAATTGTTGAAGCTCACTGAACAGAGCCACAGTGTTTGCTTACTAATTACAGATTAAATGAAAATCCGTTAGTGGTCTTATGCTGCCCTCCTATGGCCACTTTTGGTAGTTATCATTGCAATGTTGCACTGGAGTTGTATATGCCAGGAAACACAAGATGAGTAAGTACATGCAAGGAAATACAAGACTCCCTCTGTAAAAGGCATGTAATTATAGTAAGAAACTGTTTTTTCCCTATCCCGATTCATATACTGTCAATAAATCACTTAAATAAAACTTTAAATAAAACCTGTCTGACAACATAAAGGAGAGTACAAGATCTAAAAACAAAAAACAGGCTGCATCCAATCTGAAGAACAAACAACAGTCACTGACATCTACCAATCTAGAATAATTTGGCATCCCACAAACTACACTGAAATCAAAATTAATAATAATAAAAGGAAAAGCCTTGAATATTGCTTAACTTTCACCAGGTGTGGCATGACTTGTCAAAATTCCTCTACAGGAAGGTAAAAGACATTTGGTTGATTTTTTCTTTTCTTGCTATAACCCATTCTTTTATGCATAACAAAGTTCAACCCTACCAAAGATATCCTTGGAGAAAAGTTTTGTTTTTCAAGGATTATGAAAAGTATAATATTTCTGATCTGCAAAATACCAAAAAGAAGGCAGCTGTGATAGCAAAATAAAGCCACTCAAGCCACAAAAGCCACTATGTGGATTTAATTGTGTTTAAACATCAGTTAACTCAAAATCCACACTTTTGATTGGCATCTGACATATTTTGTGAAAAGAGTGTATTTTACTCAAGGCTCGCACACCACACAATCAATAAACGTGATGCTTTGATAAAGCTGGTTGGTGTGTTCCTAAGTAAAGCCATGGTGACCATCCCTGAGCTGAGATTCAGGAGATTTATCAACAATGAGTGACACTGTGTGAACACAGAGTGACACCTACCTGTCTGCCCATCTAAATAAAGGTCACATCGCTGTGTGGTGTTGGTTGCCTGACAAATGCAAACCTGTCACTGTCTCCAGAGGCAGGATAAAAGGGTTCAACAAAGGGTTCAAAGAAGAGAAGAAAAAGATCAAGCTTGGATTAGATTTAAAAAAAAAAAGAGTACATACTGAATTACTTCAATGACAGTGACAAACATGTGTAATTCAAAGACACAACACAATTTAAACTTGATTTTGTGGGCGTCTGAATGATATTTAGTTCAATATGCCATTTATATAAACAAGAAAGGAACAGATGAAGGGTATAGAAAAAAAAATCTGACAAAACAAAATGCATGTATTTTGTCATATGAATTGATAACTGCTTTTAATGAAATACTTAATGTAAACTAATAATATAAAAAATGTAGCTAGTATATGTAATAGAATTTGTGATTTTAGGTAAAACATGGTGAGAAGTGGGAAGTGTGAGGCATGAACTGAGTTGAAATGTAACAGGGAAGTAAAATGACACATTTACAAGATGACACGCCAGCTTTAATTTCCTGGAACACAAAAACATACACAGATTGCACCACTTCCACTATTGTGACTGTAGCAAAATTGTAACCAAAGTACATTGTGGTATTATTGCATTCAGCATAATAAGACATTCAAGTGCACATTGCTGTGAAATCTTGTTTTCCTCTTCACAGATTTCTTCCCTTTTCGCTTGTTTTCACACTGAAATGTTTTTCACTATAAAACACATTTTGACATCTGACAGAGATACAATGAGAAGACAGCATGCAGTTTTCATTATGGAGATTTCATTTGTTAAAGAAAAAAAAAACATAACTGGCTAATAATAATAGCCAGTTATTAGTTCTATCTGAACTAATAACTGGCTAGTCCATCTTTGTTGGCAGTAACTATCATTAGGTGATCTGGAAGTCTTTCCATTCTTTGCAGACTTTTTATTTATTTATTTTTTAATTCAGCAATATTATAGGGTATCTCAATCAGGTCACTCTTTGACTAAGCCCTTCAAAACATGATTTTTTTATTATATATTTTTTTTTATCTGCACAGACTTGCTGGTGTGCTGTGGATAACTGCACTTGGATTTATGGTATGGTTCCACCATTTCATGCAAGTCTTATCAGCATGAAGTGACCCCAAACTTTCACATTGCTGCCTTTATGCTTATATTAATGCTTTTTTTTCTCAAATGTTGGTAGTTTTACATTAAATTTAACGGTATGAGAAACTCAAAACTTTTCTGACATTATTTTGGAAGTTGTATTCCCAAAAAGTCTTAGAAATTGAGTTTTTTTTTGTTTTTTTTCGGAGGAGGTGCGGGGTTGTGTTATTGTACGTCAGAAGTAGCTTTTAACTGGAAAATGTAATTTGGGTGGAATTTTTGCCAAACCTCATTATTTTTGTTAAATAACAAACAATGAGCCTAACTAAGGCAGGGGAGTTGTGCAATGCAGCAATGTCTGGGCATGGGGCTGATGCAATGACGTCGATGTTCTTGGTCCTTTTGTGGCCTCTTGATTAGCTCTTGGTGTGCTTTTAGAGTATTTGGCAGCACAGTTTTTGGAGGTTTCACCAACGTTCCATGGTTTCTCCATGGAATGTTGGAGCTAAGCTACAAAATGTGGTCAGGAGGACCAAATACTTTCTTTTTTTCCCAAAGGACCAGTAACTAAAATAATAGTTTGTTTAGACAGTTATTTCTTTTCTCATAATAAATAAAACGATTTGAAAACTGCTTTTTATGTTCACTCAGGTTATCTTTGTCTGACATAAAATTTGTTAACAATATAAGGGGATTTAAATGTGATAAAAAAGGCACAAAAAAAAAAAAATTCTTAGAAGGGGCACATAGTTTTTCACAGCATTGTATTTATGGCATTAAAGTGTATAGATTTTTCATGGTTGGATTGCAAAAAAATTATTTGTATTAAATAATTCTATAAAACATTATAACACAACAAAATAATAATGTTAATAGAAAAAAAAAATGTAAAAAAAGCATCCTTCAAGCAAATAGTCCAAAAGTTCTAAAAATGGAGAATATTACAAAGATAGGTTGATTTCTTTAAAACAATGTATAAATAAAGTCATAACATAATCGAATGTTGCTGAAATGAGGATCACACCAAACTTTCTGGGAAGGTTTCTGGATTTTTACTTGACATCATCTGCCAGACGTGCCACTTTTCTGTCTGTAAGTTTGAGCAGTCAGAGCCTGTTTTCCTCTCCATTGGATCTACAGTCTGAAGGGCAGCCGGGTTCTGCTGGGGGCGCAGCAATGTCTGGGAGTCGGGCTTATGGTTGAAAACAGAGACTGGGCAGGGAGCAACTGAAGTTTCCTGAACAGATCCAGCACACAGACAAGGAGACAAAACCTCTGTTCTGTCCATAAATAATGGACATGTAGGGCGTCCTGTCCTTTGTACTGAGCTGTCTGAGGTAATAGCCCCTGATTGGCTGCTCAGTGACTGATGTAACGATGATTCTGGCTGCATCTGCTCTCTGTGGTCATGAGGACCACTGCTGCTGTAAGTGACTGGGAGGTGTGGCCTGTTCTCCAAAACGCCCAATGATGTTTGTGTCGCTCTGACGGGCAGCTTGTTGTTGCCTTGGTGACTGCTCAGTCCCTCCGACGATCCATACGAGTCACATTCTGAGGCATCTCCAAGGGAGCCTGTTGGGAATCATTTGTTAACATTTTGCATTTATTCCACATCCCAAGGCCGTCTGGAGTGAGCATTAAAGAAATGATAAAACGGAGATAATCATGTTACCGGTTATGTGATGGCTAATAAAATCCTTCCCAAAGAGCTCATGCCAGGTGTCCCAGAAACAATCAGCAGAGGCATCTGAGAGAAGCAGGAAAATAAAGATTTTACTGTCTACTTTAATACATGGTTTAGGAAATATGACAGAACAAAAGTCATGATTATTTTAGGCTGGCTTCTGCGTGCTTTTGGCACTTGCATTGTTCCAGTTCTGTGATATGTTATTTTTAGCTCCAGTAACAGCTGAAAAGTTTGTGATGTTTATATTATAGTAAAAAAAAAGAAAAGAAAAAAAAAAAAAGAAAAAATCCCACTGGATTGAACCTGGAGAACCTCTAAATAAGCTATATATACATACCCTATGAACTTTTTCACTTTTTGTAAAGTCACATTCTTGCTGGGTTTTTGGATTTTATGTGACAGAGCAGCAAATAGCATTACATAGACGTCAAAGGAAAATGATACATGGCCATCAAAATACTTTACAAATAAGAATCTTAAAAAAGTATTGCATGTATGTATTCCAACAAACACCAGGCAGAGTCAAAATTTCCTTGATCTGTTAGAGTTACAACTGAGAATGTTCTTTGTTTAATGTCTCAGCTTTGCACATGCACAGACCATTAGTCTTTTCATCAACTTGTACCAGTTTTTTGTGTCCCTAATGCAGAAAAAATTTACAATTGCCTCCTTTGTCTAAACTTGTTTAGTCAGATGATAGACTGAAAAACGTTCAATGAGATTTTTAAAGCTATCAATGTTGTATTTTTTTTTTTTTTTACCTAACCCTGCTACATACTTCTCCACAATTTTATCTCTCCACTTTGCATTGGTCTACCACTTAAAATTGCCCCAAGAGACATTATTATTATTGGGATCTACTGTGACAAATTTGCAAAAAAGAGTTTACGTGAAATGATGCCTCGCTGCCCTCAGAAAGTACATTAACCCATTTGATAGCTATTACTCCTCTTGCCTTAATTTTTCTTGGACATAATATTTCACATTCAACGTTTTCTTAAATTTAAGAGAATCATAAATTATCCTAAGCCTTTAAAATTTGTTATTTTTATGTTTCTGAGTGTACTCTTGTTCATCCCACGGGTTTCTGTTCTCCTAGTTGTCAGAAAGACAAGTCAGTGGGTCAGTTCCAAACATCTCTGTTGCATTGCCTCTTGTGCCAATTTGGGTGTCACGGTGTGAGTCAAACTACTTCTAAAGTACAACCATGTCATAAAATAAATTTTGTTCACCTTTGTCAGCAGAAAGGGTTGGCGAAGCACTTCCTGATCCATCTTTGGAATGGTCACTTAGTTTGTACTGCCTGGGGCGTATGGGATCTCCGTCTGAGTTCAAACTGCTGTGCTCTGTGTCCTTAAGTAGCAGTCGATCTGACAGCACAGGAGAGTTATTGTCATAAGGAGACACCTCTCCGCTGGATGCTTTGAGGGAGTCAGTAGACATGCAACTCTCAGTCAGAGAAAATGAATCTTCTGGCCTCAGAATGCCTGACTCCCTGCAAAAAAAAAAAACAGAAAAATAAATTATGGCATCTCTAAAAACGATCAGTGGCCTAGCAGACAAATCACATAAAGAGGGAACTACTGGAGACTTACGAGCACTGAGAGGCCCTTCTTCGCAGCAGATATTCGACAACATCAGAATCCGTTTCTAGCAAGCTAATCAGCACCTCATTCTGAAGATCTGCAGGAACCTGGGTAAAGCAAAAGTCCAGTTTGTTTTATCGTCTTATAAATAATCGATAATATCAAATACATATTGAGTAGCAGTAAAGAAAGTCATCTTATGAATAGTAAAGATTTATTTCATAGTACCTATTTTTGTCTTTTACATCACTAATTTTAATTTTCTCATTTTTATATAGCATTACAGATTGTTTTATTATGTAAGCTCTGAGGGTTCTTTTCAAAGAGCATGACTAAGTTCCTGTAAAAAAACAAAAACATAAGATGAAGCAGATACTGGAATGCTTCCAGTAGGCTTCTCATTTCTCGAAATTGAGGGTAGATAAAAGCTCATTTTACAAGGTTCTGGACTAAAAACAAACTTACTTTAGTGATGTAGATGTATTTTACGTCTGTATTTTACAGCACCTACAAAACCTTCTCTTGGTTTATTAAGTTGATGTTTACATTTCCTTTACGTGGCTTCACTCTGTTAACCGCTACAGTTTCTCATAAAACAAGACGTATCTGTGACTCAGTTTGTCTTAAACTCCACCTTATCTTTGACTGTTTTAAATGCCCTGTGCTCCACTCACCATAAACAGCATATCATAAGCATCAATCATCCTTTGGACAACACTGATGACGGCTGAACTCTCCTCTGCATGGGCAAAACTCTGGACAGCAAACTCTTTGTCTGAGTTCTTTTGCTTGTGTAACAAGTTGGGACCAAGGATTGTGGCTAAGTTGCGTGACGTCATCTTGTTTCCTGGGATCTAAACAAAAAAGGATGGTAATTTTTTTTTTTTTTTTTTACAAATAAATCTACTAAAAAATGAAATAAAAAGAACTTATTAGGTCAATGATTCTGTTCAAAGTCTATTTCTGTGGACATTACAGTAATTTAGTTTCATTGTTGCTGAAGTGTCTCCCACTTCAGCTTGTGTTGTCATCTTATTCACACAGTAGTCTCACCTTTTGAACCCTGTTTGTAAAAAAAGCTGTATATAAGCCGTAATGCAATGTTCAAATAGCTTGAAAGAAGAGGCAGCTTAAAGTCCGGAAATTACAGTACTTTCTTGGGAAAGACTGAAAACACCTGGCTCCCTTCAAACAAGATTAAAAATGTTCAACAAAGTTTCCAGGATCTTCAGCCATAATTTCACGGTGCAGGCAATTATGGCAATTTGCTAAATTTCTCTGCACATATTGGAGATTTCTGCAGCTCCATTGTCACTTTCCATCTTACTGTGAAGAACGAAACACCATCTGTGTTTTCATCAACTCTTCACCAGTGTCAAAGGATGCAGGTGATTAGGTTTTCAGTACGGATGCCCCGTTTCTCTATCCACATATTTGTAACTACTGTCAGAATGAACCATACATAAAAAAATCTAACATGTCTATCTTTTTCTGATCATCAGACTGACAGTCTTAAACTTGAAGTTATTTTCAGAGTTCTGCTTTTCCCTTCTTCACATAGTCTTCTGTTCTTTTTATGGCTAAAGGCAATATCAAGTCTTAACTTCAACAGAGGGAAAATACATTTCACATTTAAGACGCAGTCTGAAGAACCCACAACTCCCCTAAATCTGTCAGTAATTTCCCTCTGTGTGCAATTCGGAGGAGTGTGAGCTTCTTTGTGTAGAGTTCAGTGCATACCAATCTCTTATCAGCAAGGGGTGTAAGCATGTTTTTTGTTTTTAAATATTTTCATCTGCTTGCTGAGTTTGTAGATAACACACCTAGAAAAAGCCTTAAAATAGATAAGTCTGCCAGTGACAAGATATCCTGGGTTTTATAGTCCTGCTTGAATTTGTCTGACAGGGGTATGCAAACCATGAATTATGGACAAACCACCGCTGTTGCTATCAGGCAGGCTGTTGCTCAATGCTTCTTTGTGCATGCAAAAATGCTGTCACAACAATCTCACCAAGAAGGTTTTGTGCTTGTTCAAACAGGCAGAGAAGGCTTTGACTCATCAAGAATAGCATGGAGTGCACTGCTGTCTTGATAACCCCCCTGCAGTAGACCTCTCCAAAGAGATCCTGAAACAATCCATGTTCTGGCAGCTTCTTTTTTGAAGTTTTCATTATCTGTCATAAAGTGAGCCACAAGCTGGCCAACATAGATATTGGCTATTTTTATTTTGAAAATACTAACCCCCCAAAATTACCAGAGTAATATAATTTCATATAAATGCAAAAAAAAAAAAAAAAAAAAAAAAAAAACACAAAAATTAAAAAAAAAAAAAAGCTATTTGGGAATGGTGTTTTTTGCCACACA
>CAEGAD010004484.1:0-17362 GCA_903067055.1 Poeciliopsis paucimaculata
CAATATGAACCACACTCCATACCAGTAAGTGGCGGTAATGCTACTAGAAGTTTGTTGCCAACCGCCAATAAACTCAAGAAGAAGAAGAAGAAGAAGAAGAAGAACGAGGTTTGTTTGGTTTGCTCGGCGCATGTGCCGATGTTTCTGTGTTGTCTGGCCCATCACGACTAAAAACTTTGAACCCTTTAGCGTTTCCAGAAAATGCTTATCGCGTTATGACGAGAACGTTAACGTCGGACTCGATCGTTGACGTTTCGCCTATGTGAAAAAGTAGTCTAGCTCCCTGATCACAGGGTCATTGACTCAAACTGGTCAACAACATGACTGCGTTAAAGTTTTGTGCGAATATTTCATGGCTGTTTACTGAGCATCCCGACTTCAGCAAGAGAATCTATGCGGCTGCTTCTGCCGGGTTTCAAGCTGTGGAAGCAGCTTGGCTTTACGACTCGGACCTGTCGGAGCTCCAGAGAGCCAAGGAGGCAACTAGAGTGGAAGTCGTCCTTATCAACACCCCACCAGGTACTGCACAGGCATAGCTAAAGCACCGAGATAAGTGACAGAGACACTGGTGATGTCATGTTTATTTGATTTTCCTTTTATGACAAGTGCTTTAAGACAACATTTATTGTGATCAGCGGCGTTATATAAACTTATCAATATGGTTGTGTTGCAGGGGACATCAAGGCAGGCGAGCTTGGTTTGGGAGCAGTTCCAGGCAGAGAACTGGAGTTTAGAGAAGGTCTGGATCTTACTCTGAAGTACGCAAAAGCTTTGAACTGCAAGAGGTCAGAGAACACTCTTCCTGAAAACTTTTGAGACACTTCCCATAGGAAGCAACTGACATAATAAAAGTATTTGAAACTTTATAAATATTTGTCAATGTCAACCCATTGACAATTACAAAAGCAATGAAAGAAAAATTTGATGGAGATTTCTTTTTGTGTTTGTGGTGCTGGATGTGCCTCCCAATTCCATCAATTTTTATCTTTCTTCACTTCTCTGTTTGGAATTTGTCCCATTTTTGTCCCATTGGGCTTGAGTTCTAATGATGGCTTTCAGTGGCAAATCGATGAACAGGAGTTCTTGTGAATAAAATGTTAGTAGCTTGGTGGTAGGGGCATAAGGCGGTGCACCACTGTCCACTGAATTGTGCTAAAAAATGTTAAAAGTGGACAGGAAATTTGAAAATATACTAGATAATTATGTTATTGTGATATATTATTGTCAATACTTGAACACCATCAACAGTGTTTTTTTGTGTTGTTTTTAAAGGGAAAATACAAAAAAATACAATTGAATATTTTTTGCACTTCAGTAAATCCTGATTAAGTAATCAGCCAGTGGATCCTAATACAAGCTATGTAGTCCTGGTTACATCAAAGGTAAGGTAATGTTATTATGTATGGAGTGATTATTTTACTTAAACATACAGCAAGGACAGAATGCAACACTGTTACCCTTTGATCCTACAAAACTAGAAAATTGTCAAACTTGTTTCTCAACACATAACCATTGTATACGCTCATTATTTCAGATAATTGTATCACTCCATAAGTGGCATCTTGTTGAAACACGTTTGATAACTTTGACTGGGAAATGATTTGGACTTTAATTTTTACTCATTAAATATGATGTATCATTTCAAATTATTTGCACATTCTACTCGTCCAAAATCATTGTAAAACGATTTTGAACGTGTATAAATATACATTGCTCTTTTCGTGTAGGTAATCTGGAAGGCGTTTTTTTATTTTGGTCTTGCCCCTTAATTAATTTTGGAAAAATATTAGCATTTTGATTTCTACTCTTATTGAACCAGATCGCTCTCTTTGCTTTGAAAATACCTTACTTGGCTTCATTGACTACCCAGATAAAATGCAATTTATGTTACTAATCTTATCCTATCCTCTATCTTATCGTAGCCAAATGAGGTATTTACGAATCCTGTTAAACTAATCAAAAACCACTTGTCTCCATTTTCGAAAATGAGGTCACACGATATATTAAAACCATTAGAAATTCCACTAATACGAAAAGCAATAAAATTTGTTCCTTATGTGCTCTCTTAATGTATTATTCTAAGGTAATAACACATTAATGTGTGTAACCCTCTGGAAGCTGTAATTACACTGGATTTTGTTGTACTTTTTGCATTATTTCTCAATAATTATTTTGCAAAGCCAGTGTAACCTCCTCCGCCAAACAAAGGTAGTGTGGCATCAGGTCTTAAGACGTAGGATTTCTCTTTGCAAATGTGTCAAACATCAGATTTTCCACATGTGATATAATCCTCTCTAATGGCCATCTGTTTTCTTTCTGTTTTTTAGATCATAAAATGAAAAAATAAATTATTTAACCCAGTGTCTTAACTGAGGGGCTGAGCATTATTTTACATGTTTCCTGGTTTACTGCACTGAAGAAAACTCTGATCTCTTGACAGAATTCACCTAATGGCAGGAAGGATTCCAGTGGATGCTCACAGAGCAGCAGTTGCAAGAGAAATGGAGGATGTCTTTGTGCAGAACTTAAACTATGCAGCTGATATCTTGGCCAAGGTCAGGTTATTTTGTTTGGTAGCAAGGTGGGGTGTTGGCTGTGAGAGAAAACAAAAGAAAACTACAAACAACAAAAGAAACTACAGTCCTACTCACCATTATTGGCACCCATGAAGTGTAAGTACATATAATGGAATATTTCCTGAAGAAAATTCATCAAGTGAAACAACATTTTACTGCTGATAGCTTTTGCTTGATGCAAAACAGCAAATGATAAAAACATTTAAAAAGATAAACATTATGAGGAAAACAAAGAAAAACATAATGTTTACCATGTCAATGGTATTGGCACCCTATGCTGCAAATCAGTGTGAAAAGCCAATTTGGCTCACCTGTTGCAAATCACAAATAAAGATCACTTATGATGAACTGCCTCCACACATGTGACATGAATTAACCAATGAATGATCATGTTGGTGCTTTAAAAGCCATTTGTTAGTCCATCATCATGTGTGACAAAGTAAAGACAAAGGAGCTGCCTGAGGACACCAGAAATGCTATTATTTGTAAGCACAAGACCTCCAAAGGGTATAAAGCCATCTCCAAAGACCTTGGTGTCTCTGTGTCAACGGTGCGTAATGTTATTAAGAAGTTTTCCAGGCATGGAACGGTCAAGAACCTCCCTGAACGCAGGGGGAAGAGAAAAATTGATGACAGAAGTCTTAGACGGTTGGTGCAAATGGTGGAAAAAAACACCACGTCAAACATTTAAAAACCAATCTGGAGCAGTCTGGTGTGATTGTTTCAACAAGTACCATACGCCGCACACTAAACAAAGTGGGGCTTTATGGGCGGAGGCAAGGAGGACCATTGCTGAAGAAAGACATAAAAAAGAAAGCTTGATCTTCACAAAAGAGAACCTGGACAAACCTCAAGCCTTCTGGGATGTTTTATGGACAGATGAAGCAAAAGTGGAGCTTTTTGGTAATTCACACAAACGATATGTTTACAGACGGCGCAATGAAGCCTTTAAAGAAAAGAACACCATCCCAACAGTCAAGCATGGTGGAGGAGCTATAATGCTGTGGGGCTGCTTTGCGACATCTGGTCCTGGAGGCCTTGACCGCATCACAGGCATGAAATCAAAAGATTATCAAACAATTCTGGAGTAAAATGTCTTGCGAAGAGTAAGAAAACTTGGTTTGAGGCGAAGATCCTGGGTCCTCCAGCAAGATAACGACCTGAAGCACACCTCCAAAAGCACACAGGCATGGCTGAAAGAGAAAAAATTGACTGTTTTAAAATGGCCAGCAATGAGTCCTGATCTCAATCTAATTGAAAATCTTTGGGTAGAACTGCAATCTGCCATTGGAGAAAGGAGCCCTGCAAATATACAAAAGCTTGAGCATATTGCAAAAGAAGTGTGGGAGAAAATCCCACCCGAGAAGTGCAAAAAGCTTATAGATGAATAAAAGAAACGTTTGGAGGCTGTCATTGCTGCCAAAGGCTGCGCAACCAAATATTAAGGAGGGATGTTAATACATGCTGGTTTTCTGTTTTGTCCTTTGGAATTAAAATATTTATGTTGAAATGGTAATTGTCTTTGTTAAATTACTTTGGACCTCAAATTGAAAGATCCTGCTGATATAAGTTTTGAACATTTCCATTTATTTCTGAAGATATTCATTCAGCTATGCAAAACATGAAGGGGTGCCAATAATGGTGAGCAGTACTGTAGATTTACCTATATTTTATTTTATCTTCTTTTTGTATCAGATTACTCGATTAATTGTAAGAATAATCGATAGATTACTCAATTACTAAAATATTCATTTATAATAGCCCTAAACGCACCATTTCCAGCAAAGATTTGGAATGCGCCTTTGAACTAGACACTCCAAAGCGTCTGGTCCATAACTCTTCAACATACTGTCAGCTCCCGGTCAGAAAGACACATTTAGTTAATTTTGATGGTTTTTATTGGAGTTCAACAGTCATAATCAAAATGTTCCCAACAGGAAGGAATCACTGGATTGATTGAGCCAATCAACACAAGAATTACAGACCCTTGCTACTTTCTGTACTCCCCTCATCAAGGTGAGACTGACTGCCTCTATGAACAGCAGAGTAACTAATTCAGGTGGTTGACAGACTACACTTCCAAAACAACTTATCACCTCATCTTGAACACAGGTCCTTTGAGTAAAATTGTGAGTATATGGCACATGTAGAGAATAATTTGACATGAAAGCAAAAGTAAAAAATATAAATAATGACAGAAAACAGAAAATTTGTGCATTCACAAGTGGTGTCATTTCTTCAAAGAAATACAGAAGCTGCCAAATGTTTGCTTTTCTATGTTGTGTGATTTCATTATGGAAAACGCTCAATAATTTTCCAAATAATTGTGATTATTAAGGTAGATGTTTTATTCTTTAAAGTGGCTTTTTGTTTATTCAGGAATATTAAATAGTTGGAACTTTTTATTATCTGTTCATGTGTTTTATTATATTGTATATTTGTTAGGACTCGGCCTGAAGCAGAACTGTATTTGGAGCATAATTTTTTATTCTGTTGGATGTTTTGCAGCTGCAGCAATACTGGAGAAGGTTGGTAAGCCCAACATCCAGCTTCAGATGGTTCGTACTTTGAAAATGTGTCTCAGCTTATGGAAAGAATATAAATCAAAAAAAGTTATCAGTTTACTCAGCAATTGCATTCACTATTGCAGGACATATTTCACTGGCAAGTAATGGATGGAAATCTGACAAAAAACATGCACAAATATTTTCGCATCATAGGTAAGTTGAAAGAATAAACTAATATGTATGGTGGCACCACATACATACTGAATCTTATTCTCGTTCAGTGTTAAAATGTGTACTGCATTTCATTGATTTATGTTGAAATATTGAAGTGCATTCCAGTTCTTCCTAAACCTGGATAAAAAAATGAAATTGAGTTTCTTGTTTGGACTGTCTTGAAGACGAGTCCGCACATATTTAAAACAAGCCAAATGTCTAAATACACATTTTATGATCCAATACTCAGTCTGTTTTCCGAAATGTTACCTGACACATTTTAAACTTTTCTAGTATTGGTAGAACCAACAGAACAAGAAATTAAAACTCAAACACAACACTAAATAAAACGGGGCCTTCCCCAGAATGCATATTTTTAATGTTTCAAAAATGGTTACATTCTTAACACCCATGTAAGTTTATTTAAGTTAAGTGTATAATTTTCATTTTCCACTGACATTTGGACACGACTAGTGTGCAATGTACACTGTAACCAAGTTGAAGACTTTGCTTATTATCAGCAACATTTCTGTTACTGATTCAATTTATTTCCAAGAAAAGTGGGACTCTGTCTTTTCCATCTACAAACAATAAACTCCATGAATTGATGATAATATTATTACAAAGGATGATGAAGAGACAGAATGTACTGTTGTGGGAAATAAAAAGAAAATTTTGTTTGAAGAACTTTTGAAGAGAAACAACCTCAACAGAGCAACAGCTTCTGAAGAAAAGTAATTGCTCTTACGCAAACATTTTCAGATAGCTGTGTGCAAATTAAGAAAAAACAGTTATTAAGCAGCAATGCACTTACTCATTTTTGGTTATGCACTGCAGATACAATGTTCTGGATGTGCAAAATACAACTTTTGTGTTGAATGGTGAAAACAATTCAGCCTTTAGCTGCGTCAAAACAGTGGTTTTTGTTTTGTGTTCTTTATGTAATTCATGATTTTTATGCACTTTTTGTTACAGTTTTATATACATTTTTACTACCATCTAATTATATCCTCATAAGACAAACAGTTTTTCTCAGTCACAATACTTAAGCTATAGTTTACATCAGAACATCCCTCCAGAGAATACCGTTATATGGACAACATGATTAATCAATTCGACTGTCTTACACTGAAAAAAGAATTTGTCATTCTGAGGGATTGACATGTTCATTGATTCAGATATATTTTTTGAGAGATGCACTATGGATTTTGAGAAATTTACTAGATTTTGTAGGTGTGTGGCTGTTTGGTGCATTTCTCAATTTTTTTTGACATTTGCAAAACAGTAAGTGCCTCAATTTATCTTAACACTTAAGTTTAAAAGTATAGTATTAATTTTCATTTAATTTTTCACTGAGAAAAATTAAATAGACTAGACTGTTTCTATGCTCTTTACCTTCTGTGCTCTATAATCAGCTTGTTTGCCATTTTTATTTTTAAAACACTCGGATCATCTGCTTGGATTTTCCTGAGTGTATGACAAAGATGGCCCAGGTTAAGTAGTTTGGAGTGGACAGAAAGAATTGTGCAGATTTTGAATAAGGAATGTTGAATTATAAAGTCCAGGGAGGAAGATAACGGAGGAAGTGAAAGAAAATATGCTGAATGCAAGGAACAGTCGATTAATTTGCTTGCCTGTTCTTTAAAATTTGATTTAATCATAATGTGGAACCAGGTTTTGTAATAATAATAATAATTGTATCGCAATTATTATTGTTAGTAATAATAATTGTGATACAATTATCACAATTACTATGCACTGAGAATACATAGTGCATGAGATGCATGGTAGGCAGTGATCTAAAAACCAAATGTCTTGTTACTTAGGCCATGTTCAGATTGCACAGGTTCCAGGCAGGAATGAACCTGACAGCGATGGAGAGTTGTGTTACAGATACCTGTTGAACACACTGGAAAAGCTTGGTTATCAAGGTTACATTGGCTGTGAATACAAGCCACTTGGTGAGTCTTTTTCAAGTACTGTTGATATAATTCAAAGATGTCAACTGATAATCGTTTCTGTTACCTGCAGACTCCACAGAAAAGAGTCTGGGGTGGATCCAACAATACTTGGCCCAATATTCTTGAACTTTTCTGAAAGTCCAGTGGCCTTATATTTTTCCTTAAAGCTGTAGTATGTAACTTCAGAAAAAAAAGGTTTTTATATATTTGTTATAGTCTTACAATGGTGTTTTTTGGGGTGAACCCGTCTCTCACCCGTTGACTGCTGGAGATCGGCATCAGCGCATCTTGTGACCCCACTAGGGATAAGTGTGTATGATAATGGATGGGTATTTGTTATTACTCATTTGTATACATGAGCTTGCTTGACAACGATACTAGTGGCTCTGATTGGTTGTTTTTGACCAAGAGCTGTGCTTTTCTGCAAATGGGAATAGTAGCATTATTGGTGGAGGTGGTCAATCTTTTCACAGACTATGATCATCAGATTACATGTCTCAAACTTTCATGATACTGTAACAGTTTGAACAACAAAAAAAAATATTTTCGCTAAAGTTACATACTGCAGCTTTGAAGTGTTCTTTATGAAAACCACTGAAGAGCCATCATTCCGGTGCAGCGGAGAGCCAAACTCCTGCAACATTAGGATGACTTTTGTATCACACTCTATTACACATCTAGTGAATATATGATCATTCTATTTTTACTACATTTCAAGATAATACTTGGGTGTTATTTTGACACATTTAGCACCTTGTAAAAATGTCTTTTGATTTCCCCTCATTTTGCTAACATGTAAAACTTTTTTTTTTTTTTTAATAACAGAGTCACACTTATGTGTAAACAATCAATTTGGACAAATTTGGGGATGTAACCCAACTTTAGAATATTTATTTTGTATCTTGGTAATTATTCTGCCTAAAATCCTGATCTGCTTGATGGAGACTTTGACAAGCAGGTTTTAAAAAAGTGGAAAAAATGGATAGAGCACAGAAACATCAGAAACTCAATTGATCAACCAAATGTTGATACTAATGTTGATGCTACTGATGATGATGGCTGAAGAAACACCATCCTTCAGGTCCATGAACCCTGCGGGACCTGAAGGAAATAATGATTCTGTCATTTATGGTGGGTTTTTTTCTTCTCCATTTTATGACTGTTTTTCTAGTGATCATAAACGGTAAGACATTTACATGTATAAAATAACTGTAAAACACATAATTAAAGCATTAAAGTATTGTAACTGAGTAATTGAATAGCGCAGGTTAAAAGGCATTTTTTAACATTTTCTCTTACAGAAGGGAGCAACGAGGATTACGCACAGTTAAATTTATGAATCTTTTTATTTTACAGAAACATACTTGTATGTGATCAAACTGTGGTTAAAATTATGTGATTCCTTATATGTTGGATCAGACATGATGATTAAATATTAAAAAAGTTTTAGTTAAATGAGTTGTGATTTTTGACAATGATTCTGAAGAGAATATAAAGTACATAAACTGTGAAGTATGATGGGGTGTTGAGTAACCTGAGAATGCGTGAGATCGTTCCATATTTTAATGCAGAGATTATTGACTAATGATGGCTACTTTGAGATCATTCAAACTCATCTGGAAGCCTGGAATTGAATCCTGTGTTAGACTGATGAACTAATTGTTCTTTTATGGAAGTAGTCAATAACTACTGAAGTTTAAGAGGATTAAGAATGTGCAATGATTTTCATGTAATAATGCTGCAAGTTTGTGATGATTGAGAATTAATTATGAACAGATTAGGAAAAGGTTTGACTGGGTGAGCAGAGGCCTCACAGTCTGCATGTTGAATTGTGTCCGAAATGGACAAAAGTTTTCAAACCCAAGACGTTTTTACTTCTGGGGGCTGGAAAGCTGAGACGGATAATCCATTAAAAGCTGACCATTAAACATCAGTGAATGTGGATGTGGCAGAAGGAAAATCCCAGCTTCTGCAAAGAGGTAGAATAAGGGTAGAATGTTGAATTCTCCTGGCAGATATCGAGGCAAGCTCAAGACATTTACAAGAACCATACAGCAGAAGACGAGGACCTCATCCAGGGCTGAAAAGACTTTACTTTGTGTAATGCAAATGTAATGTAATGTAATGGTCAAACTCATTTTCATTTTGGGCCAAATCAAAAATCTGAATGCTCTTATAGGGCCAGTTGTGCCAGAATATTGATAAAACCAATTAAATTGTTAAAATATTAATAAATAGCTGTTTGTTTCAGCTTTCAGTAAGTGTTTCTTAAAACTAAATAATCACTCATCAGTCTCTCCAGGGTTTTGTGATTGTTTTTGAATTTTTTGCGATCAAATTCACAGATTATGTGGTACTACTGTAGAAATATTTGTAAGGAATTTTGTGCTAATGTATGATGTTAAATGTGACTTTTTGCTACTCGTATCAATCAAAGATTATAACTTGACATCACATAATCCTGAGGCAGCAGTCCCTTAAATCCAATGTTTTTGACCAATTTTGAGAAAAAAATTGCAGCAAAATCAAAAAGAAAATGTGGGGATTTGTTGATTTTGTGTGAAAAATTGGAGTCTTATTGATGTAATTTGGAGTCTTGAGGGCCACATAAAAGGACAGATTTGGCCCCCTGGCCTTGAGTTTGACACCTGTGGTGTAAGGGATTTGCTGCCAGCATTCCCAAGTCTGTGCACTCAGATTTGGCCTCCCTCATTAAGAACAAAGGTAAAGAACTTGGTTAGTGAGAAGCCAAGTTCCATTGCCCTGTTTCTAATTACTTCCATACTCCTCCTTCACCGAAGGGAGGAGATAACTCGTTTTACACCACTGTATGCTGCATTTGTGGTTCTGTAAGTCTGACTTTCCTTAGTTTTCTTGTTTGATTATTTAAGTAGTTTTGAAGTTAATTTCTCAGTATTTCAGTTTTATTTTGTCAGGTCGTTTTATAATTAGCCTATATCAATAATGTGCAGTGAGGTTTATAGCTGGTGAGGCACTGACTTAATCATAATCATATTTACATAATTAAACATGTTAAGAAACATGTTTACTTAACATGTTTCTTAAGTAAACATGTTATTGTTTACTTAAGAAAATTTCGCGCATGCTGGAGGGCAGAAAGACAATTCTTCTACATGTCATGCATAGCCGCGCTAGAATAATCCCGTTAACTTAATCAAACTTGGACATGTAGATATTATGAATTTCGTGTTGTGCTCCACAGCAAAGGGAGAAACCCTTGAAATACAACTCAAAACCACGTCCTTCTCGCTCTCTGAACCAGCGCAGCAACTGTCACAATGTCCTGGATCATGAGCGCCCCCTGCCATGAAGCAAGAAAACTGCCTGCCTCACTGTTCTTTGCCGTTTATGATCGCTCCTCTGCACACGAAACACGTTGCACACACAGTTGGTGACAAAAACACTGTAGTTTACATACATAAGCTAAATTATGAAAAATCAGTTCATATATTAAATGTTTTTAACCATTTTATTGGCGACGTAACAGACAGGAGGAGCATGCTCTCATAGAGTGGCAGCCAGTGCAGTTAGTGAGAGGTTGATCAATCCCAGGTGTGGCTCAACTCGGTGCTGCCTCACTTTTGAATGGCGCTTCCAAGCATTTGAATGAAAAAATGCGAAAATTCAGCAATTTTGAAGAAAAAATATTCCAAATTGGTTAAGCTAAATGAAAAACAGGTACTTTATAGTAGAAACTATAGGGTGAAAATAGCAATATAAATTATTTTATCATTATTATATAATACTTTTCCATGATGACAGGTGAGGTTCTGCCTCACCTGCTTCCTCTGATCACACGTCACTGGTAGGTTTAATCATCCACCCACATCAGACTGGCTTTATGCCAGTTAGGCATATATTCTTTAATCTGCATTGTTTTTTCAATGTATTATACTCAAATCATTCAGATGTGCATTTGATCAAATAGAAGGTTTATTTTGATACTCCTGTTTGTCAAAATCACTCCTTTGCACCAGGTCTCAGCAATGCTTGTGCTTTTTTGAGTTCTGCGTTTGATTGTCAAAAAATGCATTATCTCAGCGAAAGAAGTGAAATTTGCACAATATGTGAATTTTCAGCACTACATTCATCTTTCAGCCTTATCTTTGAAACAGCATAGAAATACTGAGAAGCAGTAATTCTGGTTGTTTGAAACTGCAACAAAGTCTAAGTCTTGTGTTAAGTGACTTCTGAGAATGAGTGTCAAAAAAAAGCTTTATCTCAGTGAAAGAAGTGAAAAATGTACAAACAATGAAATTTCAGCACCAGATTCAATTTTCAGCCTTATTATCTTTGAAACAGCATAGAAATGCTCAGAAGCAGTAGTTCTGGTTGTTTTAAGCTGGAACCAAGTCTATATATTTTATGAAAGCTGCAGCTGAGAGGGCAAACATGGCTTTCACAGTCCACGGTTTTATGTGGAGGTTCACAGGGTAATTTTCTTGGATCAATTCCATTAACTATTTATAAATTCTGCTAATTGGAAATATCAGAATGCATGGATTACGTATCCATAAAACCCGAAGAATCTAATCTGTCAGTTGGATTTTAGGCATGTCTTGAAGATATGAGGACAGGGATGACCCTAAACTTTGAATTCTGACAAGATAGAAGTTGTCATTTTTTGACTTGAGCTTTTGAAAAGAGTGATTACTTTTTCTAGATGGCATGAAATTGGTCTCTGATAATAAATTAGATAGCCCTTTGTCTTATCTTTGACCACCAGGATATGTAATTTTTATCACATATTAAACAGGTTTCTAGGATTTATTTCTTTCATCTCTGGAATATTGCCAGAATTAGAAATATCTTGCCCAGGATTAATCTTCTTCACACTCCAGGGTTATTTATGGGGTACTACTTGAATCAAGCACAGAATCAGGAGTGATGCAGAAAAAACTAATGCATTTGTTACTTCAACGTTGGACTACTGTCAAGAAGTCCACAAAATACAGTTAGAAACCTTCAGCTGAACCAAAACACTGGACCAAGTGTTCTGATGATAATTAAAGTCAGTGACTCAATGCAATCTGCACACTTTTTACACAAAATTTTAATATTAAACTGATTGATAACAAGGATTAATTGGAATGTGTGACTGAATGGATTACATTTTATGTCCCTGAAATACCTTAAGATGACATTTGTTGTGAAATGGCCCCTATATAAATAAACTGATTTGAATTCCATGATGTGATTAGCTGTAACAGATCTGTCGGATGGGTTGCTGAAAGACATGTGAAGTATTCGTATTGCATATTTTTAGCAATCAACTCCATAGACAGAATCACCTGATAAATTAACTCTTTCAAAGTGAATAAACATAATTTTTTCTGCAATCAAAGTATTTTTATTTTATCCTTCCAGAATACTTTTTAGGTGTGTAGATTTGATTTTGACATGTTCTGTTGCTACTCATACATCAGACACCAGAGGGAACTGCTGTCAAGACATGGAATTGGGAAGGTCCACACAAAGCCTCATCCACACAGGTCTTTTTTTGCATTTACTGACCAGAAGGTGCTTGTAATCATATTTGTTTCCCATTCATATGACCTAATACATAATCTATCATAGTCTCAGATTTTAATAAACTAGAACTTGTTTGATTTCCATGGCAGTGACATGCAATGTCATCTTGCAAAGGGAAGTAAAGTCTGTTTAATGAATCTTACATTGGCTGAGTTTTGGTATGTTGGGGTTTATGCAAATCTGAGTCAAATATAATTTTTGCATAAATGGTAGTAAACTTTTTAGAGGAGTAACTGAAAACTCTAGACTCTAAAATTGAAACTATTGTAAAAACTTCACTGATCTTGGAAAGTTAATTTAGAAAGACATTAATTCAAAGGCCAACAACACAAGTATAATAAAAAAAAACAACAAAAAACACATTAAGATTTTATTAAGGTTTCAGTACAAAGTTAGTGTCACAAGTCTATTAACCAGGAAACATGGAAAATGTATCATTCATACAACACATCACATGTAGGCCAAGGTCATCCTTATGGAATGCTGTTCTGTAAACAGAAAAGGTGAATACATGACGGTGAACACAGACTGATTCTGCCAGTAGTTAGTTCTGAAGCAGTGAAACAACTTTTTATATTTAGTTTAAATTGAATGTTTCTCAAAACAATTTAAATTTCAAAGTGGATTTTTATACTCAACGTATTTTTAGAGAATCCTTGAAAAAAGTAAGGACTACTGATTCTCCCCTCCACCTGTATTACTGATTGTTAAAGAGTGACTCTATCTGCATCCTCTTTAAAATCAGGAAACAATTCAGGTGAAAGGTTGTGGGGCGAAGCCAAGAACGATGGAAGGGGGTCGTCTGTGGGTTCCATGGCAGGTTAGAGGTGCATTATGCGGAATAAGAGAGCACTTAACAGTGTTGAGGGGGGAACTGGTCTGAGTGAGGGCACAAAACCATCTCACAATAATAGCACAAAGGCTAAAGAAATGGGGTTTCAGTGCTGCTCCTGGTATTCATGGAAAGACTTATTGTGTGAAATGGATGACATAAAATGATCTGGACCCATATGAGCATTTCTAATAGGGACAGGCAGCATGTAGCCAACACAGCTGGCAGCTCAGGTTTAAGACCCTGGCTTTTCCAGTGGATGCACATAACCTAAGCAACACTCGAGATGAGCATGAGGCTGACCACGGCTGGGACTTAGATGCGACTACATAGCCCATGACAGACATTTTTGCTCATCCCGATGTGAGCGTCTGCTGCTGTATCGACTCCCCTCCAACACATAAGTCCATTAATCAGTCCAATTTCCCTGTGGGCAGTGGTTTATTTCTGTCATCAAATGCCTGATGAAATCTTTAGACACTGCGTATTAGGGAACAATACCTCCAAATAGCTGATAGTGTTAACAAGTCACATGCTGAGCTGAGGCATCGCTCAGCTCTAATTTGAAAGGAAGTGAGGTGATAATGTGATGTGCCATCCTTTTGTGGGCGTGCATTAATGGTACCAGACAAGATGGCAATTGATGGCAAATCAACTGCTTGCAGAGGGAAGGGAAGAGAAACACTGTGTGTTGGGGGAAGAGGGGAGCGGGAGTTAAA
The DNA here is from genome assembly GCA_903067055.1 of Poeciliopsis paucimaculata. Lineage (NCBI taxonomy): Eukaryota > Metazoa > Chordata > Actinopteri > Cyprinodontiformes > Poeciliidae > Poeciliopsis > Poeciliopsis paucimaculata. The sequence goes on from CAEGAD010004484.1 coordinate 14,362, forward strand.
GTACATTGACTGGCAAACTGCAGAGCTACAGTGCCCTTTAATTCATTATTTTCCCTGATGTAGATTTAATGTATTTGACATGCATTTTACCTTGTCCATTTCTTTCAGCTTTCTTCTTTTCCCTCAGAGTTATGTCCAAATAAAAACTATTAATTCTATTGTTTCTTCTTGCACTTCTCTTTTAGAAAGAAATTAAGATATTATCAATGATTTGGTCAAAATAAACCCAGCTTCTTTATAGTAATAAGGCTCAGCCTGCTTCATAGATGACATGACTTGGTGAAGTAAATCTGTAATGTACTTCAACAATATTCTCTATGTGGGACGGGTCCACAATTTCTCCCCAAAAACCAAACACAGCCTGATCTTTTCATGATCACAATATGGTTTTCCATAAGTTACTTAGAATTAAAAAGCTCAAAGACTTTGATACTCGCTCCAAATTTTTGCCACACCCAGGTTTTTGTTTCTGCAATGACAGAAGCTGTAGTGCATGCCTTGACCTGAAAATGCCTGACTTCACTTTGATGGCTTCCATCAATGCTGATCTCCACCAAGGAAACCTTTGGCTGATGCTAACATGGGGACATATGGGAGCACTTAATATGGGATATGTGGTTGGATTTAACATGGGGATATATGGGTGGATTTAATATGGGGACATATAGTTGGATTTAACATGGGGATATATAGTTGGATTTAACATGGGGACATATGGGAGCACTTAATATGGGAAATATGGGTGGATTTAACATGGGGACATATGGGAACACTAAATATGGGAAATATGGGTGGATTTACAATTGGGGACATATGGGTGGATTTAACATAGCGACATGTGGGGGCACTTAATATGGGGACATATGGGAGTATTTATCATGGGAACATGAAATGGGGACATATTGGAGTATTTATCAGGAGTATTTATCATGGGAACATATGGGTGGATTTAACAGAGATATATGGGAGCACTTAATATGGGACATATTTAACATGGGGACATTATGAGGACATATGGATGAATTTAAAATGGGGACATATGGGTGGATTTAACATGGGGACATAACGGAGCACTTAAAATGGGGAAATATGGGAAATATGGGTAGATTTAAAATGGGGACAAATGGGAGCACTTAATATGGTAAATATTGGTGGATTTAACATGGGGACATATGGATGGATTGAAAATGATAAATATGGACTAAACCCCGTTTTTAGTGCACCCAAAGCCCACATGGACCTTGGCTGGGCTGGCAACCTCATAAACCTGTGTACCCAAACTTAAGTACCCCTACAGAGAAACACATTGAAGCCTACAAAGTTGTAGTCTGTGTTAAAAGAAATGAAGTGCCAGCTGGATGTGCTGCTTTACAAAAAGGTGGAGCTGGAGCTGGCTGTCCTTTGTGGCTTACGGCCACACTACCTTGAGACGCCTGATCGTGGAAGCTAAGCAGGGTCAGACCTGGTTTGTATTTGGATGGGAGACCAGGTGCTGTTAGTCTTTTTGTGCAGGAGGACTTAATATGGGTGCATTTAACATAGGGACATCCAGGGGGACTCTTGGAGCTCCACTACCCTGGGTTTAGTGCACTCAAAGCCCACATGGACCTTGGCTGGGCAGGACCAGACTTAGAACAAGGGGGCATGGTGCTGTACCTTACCACCTCACGAACCTTTGTACCCACACTTAAGCACCCCTACAGAGAAGCATGGTGAAGCCTACAAAGATGTAGTCTGTGCGAAAAGAAATGAAGTGCCACCTGGCTGTGCTACTTTACAAAAGGTGGAGCTGACAGCTCTTTGTGGCTTACAGCCACACTACCTTGAGAACGCCTGATCTAGTAAGCCAAGCAGGGTTGGGCCTGGTTAGTACTTGGATCGGAATACCAGGTGCTGTAAGCCTTTTTGTGCATTACGACTTAATATGGGACATATGGGTGCAGTTAACATAGAGACATGCAGGGGGACTGATGGAGCTCCTCTCCACTGGGTTTAGTGCACCCAAAGCCCGCATGGACCTTGGCTGGGCTGGAATATGGGTACGTTTAACATGGAGACATCCAGGAGGACTTAATATGGAAAATATGGGTGCATTTAACGTGGAGATATCCATGAGAACTTAATATGGGAAGTATGGGTCCATTTAACAAGGGGACGTCCAGGGGGACTCATGGACCCCAGGTTTAGTGCACCCAAAGCTCACATAGACCTTGGCTGGGCTGAAGCAGACTTAGAACCAGGCCTGGCGCTTTACCTTACCACCTCACAAACCTGTGTACCCACACTTAAGCACCCCTCCAGAAAAGCACGGTGAAGCGTACAAAGATGTAGTCTGTGGTAAAAGAAATTAAGCGCCAACTGGCCGTACTGATTTACATAAACCTGGAACTGGCAGCACTTTGTGGCTTACGGCCACACTACCTTGAGAACGCATGATCTCTTCTGATCTCGGAAGCTAAGCAGGGTCGGGCCATATTCCACCAACACACACACAAACACTACACACCACACACATGCGTGCACACGCCGACACACACAAGCCCATTTTCTCACAATTCTCTTTACTTCACTAGGAAACTGCGAGAAAGCAGGTGTTCATGCAATTTTTGACTGGAAACTTTTCTGTTTCCATGAGCAAACTCCACCCACACTGAATGGACACGCTGCAGAAGTGGGGGAAAACATAAATACTCTCTGTTTGACTCATTTGTCTTGATTTTAATCAGCGGGTCAATTTGATCCTGAAAAGTATGTGTCTCAAGTTCAATCATAAAGATCACCCACTGAAAAAAAAAAAATTGTAATATAACATTTTTTTTACCAAAGATCAATTTCAAGGAAATTATTGTTTTTTTGTTTCTAGGTTTTTTTCAATCAATCAATCAATCAATCAAATTTTATTTGTATAGCACATTTCAGCAGCAAGGCATTTCAAAGTGCTTTACATCATACAAACATAAAAACACAAAGTCATGTAACATAGAATAAACAACCAAAACAT